>CM032158.1:19557070-19666341 GCA_018901935.1 Pugionium cornutum | reverse complement strand
CTTTGAGGTTAGGAGTTTTTTACAAACAAAACCCTAATTAAGCATCGTACTATGGGACTCTGCTTCCACCATTACATGTAAACCGTAATCTACTGTGTGACATTACAATGTTTCAATCTTTTAAGTCACAAGAAGTACAAACTCTACAATGACAAAAAAAGTCTTTATTACCATACCATCATACACTTGTTTACTTTTCTTGGGAGAGGGAGGGAGATTTCTTCTTCTAACCCATTCACTTCCATCAACTGCACGAATTTATACGAATAAACTTATTTTCATCCGTACTTTTAAATCTTTTTTAGCTACATAAACTGTGTTTTTCTTCTGTAAACCACATAAACTTCATAAATTATTCAATTACATAATTTTCGTTAATATTTATACGTTAAATTTTTTTATTAAACCTTGTTTTAATTGGAAAATTTGTTTTAACTAAACCCAAGTTAAAACCAGATTTTGAATTAGAACAAGATTTAAGAGTTATTTAACTTGTAAACATTAATAAAATTTCTGTAATTAGAATAATTTATGAAGTTTGTGTAATTTACAAAAGAAAAATACAATGTATGTAGCTGAAAGAAGACCCAAAAAGTACAGATAAAAATATATTTAGTTACATAAGATTATGTAGTTGACGGAAGTCAACCCTAACAATAGAAAACTTAGAGCAAATGCAAATAATGTTTGAATCTCGTTTTGTCAACATATCAGCTACATTATCTGACATGTGCACTTTTTCCAATAAAGATTTGACCTGAAGATGTCAAACTTCTGATCTTGTGAAATCTTATATTATTGTGGTCTTCATGTCAAACTTTCACACTGTAGCTAACCTCCATGTTTATCAACTCCCAACTCTTTTACAAGTTTTTTTTTACCATAATGCTTCCTTGGTTGCTTCTGTCATTGCCATGTACTCATCTTGCATGGTATACATTGCTACAACAGATTATACCATAGATCTCCAACAGAATGAACCTCTTGAAAGAGTAAATACATACATTGTTGTAGACCTTTTGTTATCAAGATCCCCTGCACAATCCGAATCAATGTATCCGACAACTAGACCACATTCTTGTCCTATGTATGCTATCTCATACAATACTATCCAAGTCACTTTGGAGAGAAGCTATAATGACTGCGGTTGACATCATCAATCTCACACCATCAGTTCTCTCGAATGGTGAAATCTCCAAGGAAGTTTGGTACAAAAAGAAGATCTTTTACAACCATTTAAAGGTGTTTGAGTCTATATTCTTAAGGATGAACGATCTAAGCTACATTCAAAGTCAAAGGAGTTGCATATATATTGGATCACCAAGTGATGTGTTTGGTTATCAGCTTTGGGATCCGATAAATATAAAGGTCGTCAAAATTTGGGATGTTGTATTCTTTGAGAACCAGAAATCAAAGACATTCTTAGATCAGAGAAACCAAAGTTAACGGTTGGTAGAAGTGAAGAACCTCATCAGTTCGTATAAAAAATCATAAGAAGTGGTTGATAATGGTGATGGTGACCCTGAAGAAGGTGGCATTAGCTTAGATCATAATGATGACGATACCGAAGAAGAAGAGGAGCATGATGTTCTTTCAAAGCCTCAACTAAGGCAGTCAATTAGAGGTTTGGTACCATCTAAAAGATATATTCCAGATGAGTATGTGACTCTTACAAATGAATGGGAGCCTCAAAGTTATAAAAAGGTCATTATTGACAATAATAAAGATGGGTGGTTAAAAGCCATGAAAGATGAAATGCAATCCTTACATGAGAATCACACATACGAGCTTATGAAGTTACCAAAAAGAAGAAGATCTATGAAGAACAAATGTGTATACTGGATAAAGTATAAAGATGGAAGCTCAAAACTTAGATACAAGGCCTAGTTGGTCATGAAAGGATTCAACCAAAAGAAAGGCATATATTTGAAGAAATTTTATCTCTAATAGTAAATATGTGCTCTATCGGAGTTGTTCTTGGCCTAACAGCTGTTTTGGATTTGGAGATTAAAAAACTTGATGTCAAGACCGTATTTCTCCATGATAATCTAGAAGAAGAGATCTACATAGAGCAACCTGAAGAATTCAATGTCCCAAACAAAGAAAGCTTGGTGTGCCGGCTAAAAAAAATTTGTATGACCTCAAACAAGCGAGAAGACAATGGTACAAAAATTTTGACTCCTTCATGGTAGATCATGACTTCAAAAATACCATGAATGACCATTGTGTCTTCATGGAGAAGTACGTTAGCAGAGAATTTCTCATACTTTTGCTATACATCGATGACATATTGACTGTGGGTCATGTTCTCATCAAGATAGATGCTCTAAAGAACGATTTAAAGAAGTGTTTTGCAATGAAAGAGTTTTGCCAACAAACAAATATTTGGAATGAAGATCACTCATGATAGATCAAGAAATTTTTTATGGATATCCTAAAAATAATATATTGAAAAAGTGTTGGAGAGATTAAACACACACAAGGTGAACCCAGTGTGCACTACACTTGTTGGACATTTCAAGTTAAGCTCGGATAAAATCTAACAAATGAGAAGGAAAATGAGGAAATGACGTCGACGACTACTCTATATGCATCAACAGTCGAGAGCCTTATGTATACCATGGTGTGTAATAGGTCTGATATCGCATATGCAGTTGGAGTTGTTAGTCGTTTTCTAACCTATTTGGGGAAGGAGCATTGAAAATCAGTTAAATGGATCTTCTGTTATCTATGAGGCACGATTAAAAGGTGTCTTTGCTTTGGTAATGGGAAGCTTGAGGTGATGGATTATAACAATGCATATTGGGTGGGCGATAATCATTCAACAAAATCAACATAAGAGTATGTAACTACCTTTTTAGGGGATCTATTTCATGAAAATCAAAGCTACAGAAATGTGTTGCTTTGTTTACCATTGAAAAATAGTACATTGCAGTCAATGAAGTTTACAAGGAGATATTGTGTATATTATGCTATGTGATAACCAAGCGCTATTCACTTAGCAAAAAAATTCAACATTTCACTCCCGGTTGAAGCACATCGACATTTTAACATTATTCGATCCGAGAAGTTCTCGAAAAAACACTTATACATGTTGAAAAAATACACACACAAAAGAACTTGTGAGACATTATGACCAAGGTATTGCCGATCAAAAAGTTTGAAGGTTGTTACGAATACATTGGCGTCGTGACAACTTTGCGCTAAATCGGAAAGGATGAGTTTGTTGGATGTTCCCTCCATTAGTTCGAATAATTAATGGGCATACCCAAAATTAGAAATCTGAAAGTGGAAAAAATCTAGAACTATGGAGAATAAAAGTATCTAGAGAATTAGAGATAGGATAATAATTAAAGAGTCTTCTATAATGTTTTAACACTTAGTTATCACTAGTATAAATATGAGTGTTAGGTATATTTATAAATGGCAATTCAAAAAAGAAATATTTAAAAATAGTTTACAAAATAAAATTATACTAGATTTAAACCCACGCCTTACGTGAAGAAAAAAATACTCATATCATAATTAATTATTTATTTAATAAATATAAATTAGATACATATGTAATTGATCTTTAATTTAAAATATTTTTTTGAAAAATTTAATATTTATTATACAAATAAAATCTACAATAAAATCATATTATACAAATAAATTTAAATTGTCTATATTCTGAAAAGACATTATTATTAAATAAATAAAAATTGTAGATATGATAAATATTCAACTATTCTAAACTTTTATTTTATATTTCGTTTGACTAATTTTAAAAATTCTTAATATTTTATTTTATATTGTGTTTTTTTGTGTCGAAATATTAAAGATTCACTTATAGTATATTGATAAATATTTGTCTAATGTTATTTTCGTAAATACTCTAGTAAATTATGTCTTATGTAATATTTTTTTCAAAAATCTCTCATAGTGTGACACGTGAGCGTGGCATACTTATAAATCACACGTGAAAATAAAGTTATTTTGTTAAAATTCTTTTCAAATAATATATTAAAAATTTAAAAAATCTTTTTCCTAATATAAAAAAGAATTCTTTAGAGTATTTACACCCTATAACACAAAACTATATAAAAATTCGCGATATGTACATTCACTATTCTGGCAATTGTACACATTCATTTAACTCAATATTACCCCTATTATCCTATTCGACTAGGTTATGTAGGAGCAATATTTGTTGCAGATTTTGTCGGAACATTTTTATTTATTTATGAAGAGAGATGAGAAGTTGAAGGTGCACACACATGGAGTGCTTTATGTTTCGGTTCATCATTTTCTCCCATTTTCCGCAAACCTCCATTCATTTCTTTCTATCGCCCCGATGATTCACCAAATATTGCACCACCGTTCCAAAACCATCGATTTTGAATGATAAGACGAATCATAATCATAACTATTTACTATTCATGTGAACATGACGAAACAGAGCCAAGGAAGAGCATACACAATTTTAGCTTCTTAATCGAAGTGTCGCGTCTTTTCCGTGAAATTCGCAACTCCTTGTTTCATAACCGGTGATTTTGGAGGATAAAAGGAAAGTTTGAATAAAGCATTTCACTATTCACGTAAATAGTGAAAAATTCAGTCTAAGAAGAAGATATGGAAGATTCGCAAATGGTGAGTGTAAGATTCAAATTTTTTAATTTTATTACAAATTAAAGTCGAAATAGATGCATGCAAAACAATCTCTCTTAATTTTATGTTTAGGATTCACACGGAACTACCCGGACGGATGTTTTCCGCTGGTGAAGAACTTTTCAGAGAGAGAATAAACTCTTACCACAAGACTAAAATGATTAACACCATTATGAATGCTTTAGAAGAATTGTTTTGAGTTTCATTTTTGATGTGTTCCGGTGGAGAAGATTCAATAAATCCATATCTTGATTTCTCTCCTCTTGATAACGTCTACTTCAAGGAACATACGGTGGAGGAGGTTGAGCCACCGATATCTATTATGTTAGCATTGTATTTACATTTTTAGCTCCTTAGGAAACCATAATTGCAGAAAGAGGATAACTATACTGTTAACGCAACACAATAACATTTCCCATTAAATTGTTTATTACACTGTTAACTGAAATGTTTATCTATGTTGTTCTCATTAGGTTGTTGTTCAGTATATTATTTCAGAAGACGGAGATACATCAATCAATGAGGATAAATTGGTTAGACCTCACTCCCACCGTTATCAAAACAATCACCTATGCAGGATAATAACATAATTAGTTCGCAACAATTGTATTACATGGATAACAAATATGTTATCAGATATTTATTTGAATAACAATTTTATTAGAGGGATAACAATTATTTTATATGTAATTCATTTGAATAACACGTACATATTTAGTATTAGAGGGGTAACAATTATGTTTTTAGTTATTCATTATGTGAAAAATACTGCTCCGGTATATACCTTTCGTGATCTTAAATGACAACATTAGTTTCGAACTTAAATAAACCAACCTGTGAAATATATTTAATAAATGTTACCTGGACGACTTTGAATTTATTTCAAAACACTTTATTTCAAAACACGTGTATAATTTGGAATGTGGGATAATGCTTGATATTGTAGATGCTGTCAAACCAGAAAAAGGTTACTATGCTTCTATGTGGATATATCAATGGCGTCATCTCTCTAGACGTTAAACAAATATATTTTGTTAAGTCTATAAATAATATATACATATGTGTATATATATTATATATATATAGATAAAATCCAATTGAAATCTTGACATTTAATGCATCTTCACCGTCGATATCTTCTAAGATATCCATTATTATGAACAGTAACCTATTTCACAGATAGTTCACTGTGCACGACACGACATGCATTATCGCCGATGAGGTGGCAACTAATGAGAAGAGTATCGGTAATTTACCCTTTCTACGCTACCATGAATCGAGTTTTTTGAAACTCATGTCCATTTCCCTTTCTTTTTTTTTTTGAAAATTTGTGTATATTCAACTAATTAACTCTTTTCTTTATATTTGCATGAGTAATATCCTAAATATCATTTTTTAAAGTTTTTATTCCAAATTTAGTATTTTAAATTTAAAATTTTAAAAATATCACAAATTATTTTCTAAAAATACATAAATCTAAATATAATTAAAATATTATATTTTGGTTTATTTTGTACAATTTAAGATTTAATATTTTCTTATTAAAAAGAAGTTTTAAAGTATTTTAATATATAATTTGTGTTATTTTTAAAAATTTAAACTAATAATATTATATTTAGAATAAAAACTTTAAAAAATGATATTTTTGTCAATTATAATATTTTTAGTTTTTAATTATCATATCCATCACACAAATGGATAAATTTTTGCAACAAACTCAAGTCAGTATAGCTAAGAAATTTAACTAAATATTATATCTCCAAATTTTCATATTAGTTGGTGTTTAGCTTTACGAGCTTTAGTACAGGCCGACCGTTATTGATCCGTAGATAAAGACAGTCGAGAGAAGCTCGACCGTTGGTTCATCTTCTCATGGGATATGTTCAGTGGTGCTGCAAATGGAAAGTTTTTCCTTATCAATTTAATGGTCTTATCTATTATATTCTTTTGTGCTACTTTATATTACAAAAACGTGTGTTTGTCTGATTTTATAAACAAAAAGGACAAGAAAAAACATTTTATAATATCGGGAAAAAAGAAAAGTATTTACAGTATTCCTTCGCTTCCCCACCCAGACCCACTTTCACTCGCCGCCTTTTTATTACTCACTGTGATCACTTGTTAACGATAATGGCAAGCGTTTCAGTCGACGAATTTCTAAATCGGTGCCAACAATCCGGCGATGCAGCTTACGGCGCCTTGCGCTCTGTGTTGGAGCGGCTTGAGGATCCCAATACTCGATCTAATGCTCGGATCTTTTTATCTAACCTCTACAAACGCGTCGGATCATCTGATACGTGTCTCCAAACCTACCATTTCCATATCCAAGACATCTTCCTCGACCAATTCGAAGGTATTTAATCGATTCGATTACATTATTCCTCTTATTTCATTTTTTTCCAAAATTGTTGAGAATTCCTCTGTGATGAGACGTTTTGAGTTGTAAAGTGGATTTGATTGAGCTAAGGTTCGATGATTTTCTGAGAGTAATCGCTCCAATCGTACATTGCGGTTAGTTAACTCCATGATCAATTTTTCGTCGCTGAAATATCTCTTTTTATGGTTTCTCTGCTTTTATTCAATCTAAGATTTTTCGTTTTGTTTTACGGCAATCGTTGACAAACAGGTCGAAAATTGACTACATATATAAGTTTAGCATTTCAAGGCCTCCTGTCGTTTTCTTGAGATTTCAGTGACACGCTTAACTACTCTTTTCATTCCTTTTTCATCTTTTTCCTACTTTTATCATCTGTCAATTCTCATATCAGTTTCCAAATGAGCCACATGTACCACTATACCTCAAATCGAAACTTTGATGTGGAAAAAATTGATCTTGGAAGAAAAGCAAATATTTAAATTCCAGGCTTTTGGAAAACTATATGAGCTCAAGTTTATGCTCGGAGAAAAGCACATTTAACATCAAACTGAGAATGATATTTTTTCTTATATAATATGTTTAATGTATTTATATAATATCAAAGATTTTTACATAGCAGCAAATTTAACAAAACGTTCCGAAATGTTCCCTGATTCTGTCATTAGTACCAGTATTGACAGGCGTGATCACCAAGAATTTGGTCCTACTGTAATTTGTAAACCTCTTCTCTTCTACTGGCTCTGGTCATTAACTAGCACACTGGTTAGAGGGCGTTTATGTCTTGCTAACATGTACTGTTACATTAAGTTTTATCAACAGTTGGAAATTGTTTAGTATGGTCTTTTTCCTCTGCAGGAATTTCGTGCACTATATCTCTAACATCCTATTGAGTCGTATTTTGAAAAGCATGCTTGTATCAGAGGCCAATATCTCTTCCTCTCTTTTCTGCAGGATTTCAGTCAAGGAAAAAGTTAACCATGATGGTCATTCCTAGTATTTTTGTTCCTGAAGATTGGTCATTCACATTTTATGAAGGACTTAATAGACATCCTGACACCATCTTCAAGGATAAGACTGTTGCTGAACTTGGCTGTGGGAATGGATGGATATCAATAGCCATAGCTGCTAAGTGGTTGCCTTCAAAGGTCAGCGTATGGTATATGGATCTTTCAAAGTTCCTCTACTGAAGCTTTCGACTTAGGTCACACAAGAACATGTTTAATCTTAGTAAGATAGTAAATAACTGTAGTAATGTCATTTTTTAGCACGGTTATTTTTTAATTAAGTTATTGCTCCTCTTATATATCCTGGAAATGCTTCAGAGTTTGGCTCTTCACTAGTAAGCACAGAGGTGTCAAACATATAACTTCACAATTACGTGTTTTTTCAGGTTTATGGGCTTGATATTAATCCTAGAGCTGTGAAAATATCGTGGATAAATTTGTACCTAAACGCTCTTGATGAGAATGGCCTACCATTTTATGATGATGAGAAGAAAACTTTACTGGACAGGGTGGAGTTCTATGAATCTGATTTGCTTGGTTATTGTAGAGATAATAGAATTCAGCTCGAGAGAATAGTAGGATGCATACCTCAGGTATCTTTTCTTCTCGTCTCCAATAACTTATATGTATATGCGTTTAAACTTCTGATGTCTGACATTTCTTCTTTTATGTGTGCTCCCTTTACCTTATATTCTTGTCGGAGATTCTCAATCCAAACCCAGAAGCAATGTCTAAGATGATAGAAGAAAATGCAAGTGAGGAATTTCTCCATTCGCTGAGTAACTATTGTGCTGTTCAGGTACGGAAATTTCTCTTCAGCAAAAATACTCTACAAATGTCCGTATTGTGTTTGCAACATAGCATCTCGAACTCTTCATGTGTGATCCAATTTTTGCTATACCATTGAATTGTCTAATACTTTATAACCTAATTATTGCATGTTTGTGATGAGTATTAGCTGCCAGAAACACTTAAAGTGCATGCTTTTCCTGTGCCTGATGAATTTTATCCATTTTCAGGGTTTTGTTGAGGATCAGTTTGGCTTAGGTTTGATTGCGAGAGCAGTTGAAGAAGGGATATCTGTCATCAAACCTGCAGGGATTATGATATTCAACATGGGTGGTCGTCCTGGGCAAGGAGTCTGTAGACGCTTGTTTGAGCGGCGAGGAGTCTCTGTTACACAGATGTGGCAGACTAAAATACTTCAGGTAAGAATTTTATTTCTGAAAGTCTGAAAGATCATGCTCCTCAACATTGCCACTTGACATGTGTTTCCACAGGCTGCAGATACTGATATCTCAGCATTAGTTGAAATTGAAAGGAGCAGCCCTCATCGTTTCGAGTTTTTTATGGGACTTTCTGGAGACCAACCAATTTGTGCTCGAACAGCTTGGGCCTATGGGAAGGCTGGTGGACGAATTTCCCATGCTTTATCGGTTTATAGTTGTCAGCTTCGTCAACCAAATCAGGTGGGTTGGTAGTAAAAAGTTTCGTTTAAATAATGGATTTATGTTACCATGAACAATAAATATATCAGTTAAATGCGCATGCTTGATAGGTTAAGATAATCTTTGACTTCTTGAAAAATGGATTCCAAGAAATCAGCAGTTCACTGGATTTATCATTTGAAGATGAAGCCGTTGCTGATGAGAAAATTCCATTCCTAGCCTATCTCGCTAGTGTTTTGAAAAGTAGCTCCTATTTCTCGTTTGAACCTCCAGCTGGCAGCAAAAGGTTCTGCAGTCTAATTGCAAGCTTTATGAGGACATACCACCGCATTCCAGTTAATCAGGATGTAAGGCTATTTCCTATTTGTATTTCCAACAATTTTCTTATAGGTCTAGGCAATTACGTACTCCGACTGGTGTTGTATTTCCATTGTAACTGTTAATACATGTAAATTGAGGCTCACTAATAATTTTTCAAAAGATCTAGTGGAAGGAAAAAGAAAGAAACACTTGAAACTTCCGGACTCATGAAATTTCTAGCATTGTAATGCTTCTTCCATGCACAAACTCCCAGTCATATCTGATTTTGCTTCTTTTTGTTTGCAAGAACATTGTCGTATTTCCATCAAGGGCTGTGGCAATTGAGAGTGCATTTCGATTATTTTCCCCTCGACTCGCAATTGTTGATGAGCATTTAACACGGCAACTTCCTAAGAGCTGGCTAACCTCTTTAGCCATTGAGGTATTCTATATCTAGCATTTTTACTTTATCATGGAACAAAATGGTACTAGTGATGTATTTATAGTTATGTTAGAGCATATGCGCAGTGCGGTGCTGTATGAGGTGTCGCCTAGTGATACAAGTGGATATATCTTCCTACCTGGGAGGTGGACATAAGTAATTGCTACTGAAGTAGGAGAAATTAGCATGTCTGAGGAACAGGAAAATGATCAGTGATTGAATACAAAAGTGGGGAACAAATAATTCGAGTGCAGGATAGAAGGATTTTTAGTTTGCTAGCAAAAGGTAGGAGCACACATCACTGTAACAAAAATATACTGTGGCATAGACATTTCATATTATGACACTAAGTTGAGAGGAAGCCTAGAGTCTCTCATGTCACATGTATGATTCATATTGCTTCTTACTGATAAAAGAGAAATTGATGAGTGTCTACCGCCTAGGGCTGTAATATTTTTAGTAACACTTCAAAAATATTGGAAGGAATGAGTCGATAGGGAGGAGTTAGATCAGAAGGAAACTAGAACACCATAGATGGTGTCGAGAGTTATTTACCTACAAATGGGACGCCAAAGCTTCTTAATTATCTCGATTTGCTTTGACTCCATATGGGACTAGGATTTAATATTAGTGATCCATGCTGTTAGAAGAATAATATTTGGTCTGTATTTCCTTTTACTAATATAAATTTACTTGGTAAACTGTAATAGATGAAAGGTCTTTATAAGACATCGTTTTACCTGATGTTACTGTGATTCTACAGAATGACTTTCTGAGTAATTATGTCTGAAGATTAGTGTATGTTTGTTGTTGTGTGATTTCTGTTGTGATTTGTTTATCCTGAAACTTATTAATTAATTGTAGGACACTATCATGGAGGAATCTAATGATCAAATCACAGTCATCGAATCCCCGCATCAATCTGATCTGATTATTGAACTAATTAAGAAGCTAAAGCCACAGTTGGTGGTTACTGGAATGGCTCAATTTGAGGTCATTACCAGTTCATCGTTTTTGCATCTGTTGGAAGTGACGAAAGAAATTGGATCTCGACTTTTTTTAGATATATCTGATCATTTTGAGTTGTCTAGCCTCCCTGCATCCAATGGGGTACTAAAATATCTAGCTGAAAATCAACTACCTTCCCACGCAGCAATTGTATGTGGTCTGGTAAAGAATAAGGTAAATTTTTCCTCCAACCGTAGTTGAGGTGTATATAATCTACTATATCTCAACTAATTGAGAACAAATTAACTCTGAGATAGTTTCTATAATACTCACAAGTATTTTTGTGTAATACTCCCAAGTCTTTTGTATAATACTCCCAAGTCTTTTTCCTGTGCTTCAATGACCAAGTCATCATTCTGCAGGTTTATTCAGATTTAGAAGTAGCCTTTGTCATTTCAGAAGTGGATGGCCTTTCTAAGGCCTTATCCAAAACTGTTGAAGTCTTAGAAGGTCATACTGCTATTATCAATCAATACTACTATGGTTGCCTTTTTCATGAGCTTCTGGCTTTCCAGCTTGCTGATCGCCATGCCCCAGCTAAGGTATCTAGTTTAAATTTTCGTAACTTATTTCTTAGATTTTTTTCAGATTAATATCTTTTGCCCAATGACTATGAATCGAGTAGTAGTATTAATTAAAAAAGGGACAAGCCGCACTACAAGAACTGAAAAAGCATGTGTTGTATACCTGAGCACATCTTGACAATTTAGTAATTTGTTTTCATGATACCACAAAATTCTAGATTAAGCTCGTTTCTTAAACAAAGTAAGACCAATGCGTGTAATAATTGGTTTAGTTTCTCTGTTGTGTGGCTTGCAGAGGGAATGTGAGAAGGCAAATTCGGAAGAGATAATTGGATTTTCAAGCTCAGCCATCTCTGTTCTGAAAGATGCTGAGCTTTCAGTCACTGACGACACTACTCTAATCCACATGGATGTTGATCAAAGTTTCTTGCCAATTCCACGATCTGTTAAGGCTGCAATATTTGAAAGTTTTGTGAGGCAGAACATATCTGAAGCTGAAGTTGATGTCAGCCCAAGCATTAAGCAGTTTGTGTGGAGTAATTATGGGTTTCCAACCCAAAACAGCACAAGCTTTGTATATGCTGATGGCTCACAAGCACTATTCAATAAACTGGTCATTTGCTGCACTCAAGAAGGTGGAACGCTCTGTTTACCTGCTGGCACAAATGGGAAATATGTTGCTGCTGCCAAATTTTTAAAAGCTGATGTTGTGAATATCCTTACCGAGTCTAGTGATTGCTATAAACTGACGGAAATGTCTCTAGGGAAAGCACTGAAGTCCGTGAAGAAGCCATGGGTTTATGTATCTGGACCAACAGTTAGCCCTACAGGCGTAGTGTACAGCAACGAGGAGATGACTATATTATTGTCTACTTGTGCTAAATTTGGAGCAAAGCTTATCATCGATACTTCATTCTCGGGATTAGAGTACAGTTCAACTACCTGGGATTTGAAGAATGTTTTGTCAAGATTGAGTTCATCTGTGTCGGTTTCCCTGCTTGGATGTCTCTCTATGAATTTGCTTAGTGGAGCGCTGAAACTCGGGTTTCTTATTTTGGATCAGTCTCTCGTTGATGCTTTCCATACCCTCCCAGGCCTGAGCAAACCGCCCAGTACTGTGAAATTTGCCGCTAATAAAATGTTGGCTCTGAAAGAAGAGAAAGCCAGTGACTTTTTGGATGCCATTTCTGAAACCAGAAAAACTTTAGAGGGCAGATCTAAGCGCTTAAAAGAGGTACTCATTTCTTCCTTTTGCAATACTATCAAAGCTCAGATTTTTTAGGCTTCGATTGTTTGAAACTTCATAGCATTCGCGTTTACAGGTGAAGAGAAAAACATGTCAGTAAATTTCACAATTATAAAATATAAAACAGTTGTTGGACAAAATATGGTTGCAAAATATAATTACTAGACGCAAACGAAAAACCTCTTTGCGTTTAGGTTTTGCATTTGTAAATAGTGAATTATTCGAATGGTTAAAGTGTTGGTTCATGTCATGTGGTGAATAATGCACCAGAAAAGTAAATGTTCATCTCTTAGTCGTATGCTTATAGGCCGTAAATCTTCATTTTTTAAAAAAATAAAAAATCTTGGAAACAGGTATTAGAGAACTCTGGTTGGGAAGTTATCAAACCATCAGGTGGAATCTCAATGGTAGCAAAACCCACAACATATCTCAACAAAAGAGTAAAGCTGAAAGGAGGAGAAGTCGAGCTTACGGATTCAAATATGAGGGATGTGTTTCTCAGTCATACTGGTGTTTGTTTGAACAGCGGTTCGTGGACCGGAATTCCTGGTTATTGCCGCTTTGCATTTGCATTGGAGGATAGTGAATTTGACAAGGCTATTGAATCGATAGCTCGTTTTAAAACCGTCCTTGGTAACTGAAACATGCTATTTTCAACTATGAGGTTAGTAACATCTTCTTGAACTAAAGACCATTGCGCATTGCTGGTAATTTTTCTGACTTTTTGTTGTTACATAGATCTTGCATGCCTAGCAGAGAAATCTGCAACTGTATTATGATTTCTAGATACATGGCAAGAAGTTGATATTATCGTGTATGCCCCTGAAACATTGTAATGTCAATAAGATGCCAGTAAATGGGCTGATCCAAAGTGAGGATTTGTAAAAAAATGGTCTTGCTCCTCGTCGGCGGTTGTGGTTGTGGTCAACACTACGACTGTGGTCAACACTGCGACTGTGGTCAACACTGCGGTTGCGGTTACGGTCAACAGTACGGCTATAATTGCGATATATGTTGTTTGTTTGTTTGCCGCTAGCGGTTGCGGTTGCGGTTAATCGTGGATTTTTAGTCGTATCGTTGTTTTAACCAGCGGTAAAAAAAATTACGACGCAAGATGTAGCGTCTGACCAATGTGATTGACCGCATGTAGATGCGGTTAACAAATGAATATGATTAATGCTATATAAAGTTATGATATTTCATTCTAACATCACTTATGTCATCTAATTAGGTGAAGAACTAACCAACCGCCTGACATCTTAGACATCTCACCATACTTGGAATCATCACCATTGCAAATATGCTTATGACACAACTTAAAATGAACATATATATACGTTTTATGAGCATGCATAAATATCTTTCCACCACGACGATAGATAGTGTTAGTTGAGGGGTTTGACACCTAGGTCATGTTTGATTTGTTCGTCCGTTCCGATAAATAAGTTGGTGATATTTTTTTGTTAATTAAGCATTTCAATATTGATGAAACAATTAGATTAAAATAAACTTCATTTAAAAATTTTGAATTTCATTTGGATGAGATGGAATTGAGATTTTGGATAAATTAATTACATAATTTTTTTTTAAATTATAAATACTCTTATTTATATTAAAAGTATTGTATTATTATCTTAAATTTAATTATTTTAAAATTGCTAAATTATAAAAAAAAAAACTTAAATCTCTAATTATAATAGCGATAAAAAGTACCGAAACTTGCATTTTCAGTTTTAATTGTCTACAATTTCATAATTTTCATCAAAAATATGATTTGTATTTTTCTAAAAAAAAATTAAAATATATGCTTTTTGCAAGAAACAGTGAAACCATGTTTTTGATAAAAAAAATACAAAATTATCTTGAGTGGAAAAACATGCAATCACGATTTTTACAAGAAAATACAAAATCATATTTTTGCATGATAAGGCAATTATGGGTCGTAGGGTCGATCTTCAGCTCAATGTATTCTCTCTAACTTGGAACACATCTAATGATCTATCTCTTTTTATCTAGGTTAGCTACATAATCATTATCAATATAATCTTTTTAATTCAAATGTTCTCAATATTCTTGAAAACCAATTTGACTTCTATAGTCTCCGTGATGTATCTTAACAACCACTTGACCGCAATTTAATGTTTATGTTATGAACATTTATATATCAAATTACCAATATCATTGTGTTATATTAAGTTGATAACTTAACACACTAGAATACGATATCCTTTCATTTTTGTTTCAACCTGTGCTATATCTTTAGGCTTAGGTTTGGAGAGTTTAAAATGACAATCCAAAGATGTATGGATTAGTGTCCAATTACTTATACTAAAACTCTTTTAAAAAATGTCTATTACAGTTTTTAAAATAATGTCAATATACCTAAGATTGTTTTTTGTTGATGTTGATTCCTTCATTTTAAATTATTTACTAAGAATTTCTTTGAAAAATGTTATCTCATCCATATTTTTAGCAGTTATGAACATATCATCCACACACAATAGTAAATAGACACCTCTCATCATCACAACATTTGTATATGCATGAATCAAATTTGTTCTTCGTATACTTTTCTGAGATTTAATAAACTTGTCAAATATTAAATTAAATCTCTTGGAGACTATTTTAATCCAAACTTGTGTAACAAATACACCTTGTTAGTTTAGCCAACAAAAAGACTCAGCCCAACCTACTCGCGGACTTGAGTACATCGCCCAATTGACTAGACTATCCGAAAAACAGCCTAGTCAATTGGCCTACTCGAAGACTTGGGAAATGAGGAGGTTAAAGCATCCATTTGTACTTCAAGGAGCCATGACATGGAACATGCCAAAACATTCTTTTACAAATCAGTATGTTCGTGAATGAGCTCTTGTACCAAGATGATCGAAGCAACTTGGCCAAGGTGAAAAAACCAATATGAAGAACAATTGAACACAAAAATATACGTGGCCAAACTCACACAAACTTTATTAGGAATCACTTGAACAAGATTTTTACAATTTATTTAATTAGTTTTACGCGACGTCACACACGACTCGCCCCTGAACAATTCCTAATCTACCCAAGCTCACTTGTGCATCGACAGTTCTTTGTTCATTCACCGAGTTCCCTAACCCACGAGCTACTAATTTTCTAACCCTCGGAAACCTTCACCTAGGGTTTTTTATCATACATCTGTTTATATGAATCCCTAGACATTCCCTATTTTCATATTTAATGAATCCCCAATATTCATCAAATATACCTTTTTTATTGTGCAGATTCTTGTCTTACACAATATTTTCAATTGTTCATCCACTTGTGATGCGTCACGTCACACCTTATGAGTTCCATTCAAATCGCACCACATGTGCAACGTCCACCTGGACACTTCCATGTTGTTGCACCATCTATGCAACGTTCATCTTTGCACATATGTACTAACAATCTCTCCTTTTTGATCTGAGTGTGACACCTTAATATGCATGCATCAAAACATGACCAAGCACACACATACACACAACCAATCATAGGTAAAGTTCAAAAAAACCAGTCATGAACAATCCAACAAATAACCGATGTTCTGATTTAGCTTCTACTATCCTTAAACACGTCAGTTCTAAACCATAACAACCATAACACACCGACATAGTCAGCCTAAAAAAAGACAACATAACAACATTCAACCTAATGAGTACTCCCCCAATCATTTGGAATTTATTCCCCCATTAGTTACTCGTCGTCGGACACGACATCATTCTCTTCATCATTAGTCTCACTTGCTTGTTGCGCACATGTACGACCACCACTCAAAGTGTATTCTCCCCCTACTCGAGTGCACACTTAGAGCAAAATTAGACACAAATGACAAAGAAACCATAGAGAGAGAGAGAGATATGTATCTTGTGCACGCATTTGCATTTTTCGGACCAAGTTAGCAAGTGCTTTGAGATCGGAAGCAAGACTTGGTATTGAGGCAGATCTAGAATCTTGTTTCACACTACGTCCTTGCTTCAGATCAAGGACCATCGCAAATGGTCCTCTTGACGTAGTCTCCCTTCGGTGTCCTGGAACTTCCGATTGAAACATCAACAGATGGTATATGAGATTTGGGAAGATTAAATTGTTATCCTTGTCTGGTGCAACACCAATAGCCAATATGTGGTCATAAACCGTCTTGCCAAAATCGAATTCCTTTCCTTGAAGAATCATGCGACCACGGAATATTTTGCGACTACTTTGCGACCACGTGAAGTGGTCGCAAAATAGTAGTTGCAAAAAAAATCTGTCGCAAATCAGTCACAAATTTGCGACTGATTTGCGACCATGGAAATAGTGGTTTATTTTGCGACTAATTTACGACCACTTGGTGGTGACTATTTTTGCGACTAATTTGCCACTGAATTTCCGTAACAAATTTTGCCACTGTTTTGTGACTACATATGTGGTTGCGAAATATGTAGTCACAAATCAGTCACAAAATTTTGTGACTGATTTGCGACTATAAGAGTAGTGCAGTTGCAAATCAGTCACAAAAATTTGTGACTGATTTGCGACTACAAGAATAGTGCAGTCGCAAATCAGTCACAAAATTTTTTGACTGATTTGCGACTACGTTTCTACTATAGTCGCAAATCAGTCAGAAAATATTGTGACTGCTTTGCGACTACAGGACCAATGTAGTCGCAAATCAGTGACAATGTTTTGTGACTGATTTGTGACAACATGTATGAAGGAGTCGCAAATCGGTGGCAAAAATTGCGACTGATTTGGGACTGATTTGCGACTACAACGTAATTAGATTTTTAAAAAAATAAATAATTTTAAATTATTATTGAAATAATTTTTATATTTGAAAATAAAAATATTAATATTTTTTAAATTTAATTTCAAAATATTTAAATTATTTCAATAATAAATGTAAAATAATTTTTGTAAATATAAATTTTAATAATGTTTTTAAAAATTAATAATAATATTAATATTTTTTAATTATAAATATTAATATAATAATTTATATTATTATGTTTTAATATTAATATTATTTAATTTTTTTATTAATTTATAATAAACTTATTTGAAAATATTTTTGAAAATTAATTTCTTATTATGTTTTAATAATATTTTTAAATGGTTAATTATGATGTTTTCATAAATTTATATTTTTTAAACTATTAAATATTATAAATAGTTTTTTTAATGAAGAATAAATATTATAATATTAAATAAAAAGTATATGAACTAATTAATATAAAATATTGAATAAAAAGAAATTAAAAATTAAAATTCTAATATTTGTTATTGAAAATTTAATTTACAGGAAATAAAATTTAATTTTCAGACGGCGGAAATTAGAAATCCGAAGGCGAGAATGGAGTCGGGGTCGGAGCCGTCGATGGTTCTCTTGTGCAATCGTTATCCCGCATATAGGAGGCGAATGCAGGATCCGTCCGTTGGAAATACCCAAAGAGCATCTCCAACCTCGAGATCTTCTTTTGGTTTTCTCTATTCAGCTCTTCCATCTTCTGATTTGCTTCTAAAATTTGCGCGTTTTGTTGTTTAATTACCGCATTTTGTTCTTGAAGCATTATGTACTCGGGAGAATTGGTTTGCACCCCCGTACGTTTACCCGTAGAATGTACGCGGTTCAGGCTACCGAGTCCATAAAGACGGCCTCGGTCATCCGCAACAGAAGACTACAAAATAACAAAAACAAAAATTAAATAATAAATTTAATTATTTAATTAATTATAAAAATATGTTATAACAAAAAACTTTGAAAATTTTTTTTTACCTGAATGAAGATCTCATGCTTCTGTTCTAGAGTCAGCTCAATTGGACGGGAAGTTCCATCAGATGTTTCTGTTGGATTGACCTCCACGATCGCCATCTTCTCTTAGATATTTCGTTCGTATGCTTCACAGATTTGTTTTGCTTTCAAATCTACATACGAACCATCCAATCTTATGTGAGTCTTTATAAAGACCTCACCTATTGAGACTGATCGTCCCAAATTATGTTCCTTCACAGATATTGAAATAAATTTTATTTAATTAATAACAAAAATGTTGATTAAATTTAAAGAAAAAAAGACTTACCATTTCCTGCTGGACCTGAATATAGGATTTTTGGCCCGACAAATATTTGTGCGGGCCAAGACCATCCTGAGCGGAGTTGCGGTTATGAGAGGATTTGGTACTCCTCTCGGTAGACGTTTCTGTTTCCTAATAGTCTGTCATAATTTTGTACAAACTTGGGGAAATCCATCGGGGATGTTTGCCGGTTGTATAAACCGTGCTCACCATCCCTTTCATCCGTCTTACGCAGACGGCCTCGAACTTTTTTCGTACCACTGGGGTGATTACAGGATCCCAGGTATATGATTGCTTCAAAATAATATTTTAAATATTAAAATTTTTTTAAATATTTTTAAATAAATTTTTTTTTTTAAAAATTCCTTACCGCAAACTCTATAAAATATTTTTCCTGCCTCTCAGCAGGTACGACGGTCCAACTATAGTACGGGCCGTCAAATTTATTTTTCAAAATTTTTGCAATTTGACGGGTAATAGCACCGTTATCGCGGTCAAACCTAATATTTCAATTATACAGATAAATTTTAATTTTATATTAATATATTATTAAAATTATAATAAATATATATTAAAAATTTAAAAAATTAAAAAAATTATTACCACATTGAATTTGGTGCCACTTGTGGATACAACACTGTCAAATATTGCTCGCGTCCCGGAGTTTGTAACAAACTATCAAGAGTGATAGTTTGTAACAAACTATCAAGAGTGATAGTTTGTTCATCCGTTCCCGTTTTGCAGTCGGGAATTTCTTCCTCCTCATATTCATCCGATTCTTGAAACCGTGGAGGTGTTTGGTTTTCAGGAACGGAGGGAGGGGTAAATGTATATTGCGGAGGGAGGCGGGATGCCGCTTTATTAGCAGATGATGAAGGGTTCGAGGAGGCCGAAGAGGTTCCACTACCGGAAGACGATGGGATAGATCGTCTTCCACGAACTCTCAACGACCTACCGCTACTTGCCATTTTTCTAAATGATTTGTAAACTAAAAAGCGTTTAGAATGTGTTTAGAGAGGATTTTGATTGAGAAGTTTTGAGTGAATTGTGAAAAATGAGGGAAAACCTTCGAGTATTTATAGTTTTTTTTTGCGACCACGTACGTGGTCGCAAATCAGTGGCAAATTTTGAATTTAATGAAAGGTCATAAATCAGTCGCAAATTCGCGACTGATTTGCGACCACCAATTAATTTAGTGGGAACCGAAAACGTTCAAACTCCCACCAAATTAATTGGTGGTCGCAAATCAGTTGCAAATTTGCAACTTATTTGCGAACACCAGTTAATTTATCGAAAATTGCAATGGTGGTCACAAATCAATCGTAAATTTGCGATTGATTTGCGACCACCAATTAATTTGGTGGGAGTTGAATTTTCGAAAACTTTCAAACTTCCACCCAATTAAATGGTGGTCGCAAATCAGTCATAAATTTGCGACTGATTTACGACCACATTTACATATATTTAATTTATTACACGTGGTCGCAAATCAGTCACAATTATGCGACTGATTTGCGACCACAGTTACATATATTAAATTTATTACACGTAGTCGCAAATCAGTCGCACAATTACGACTGATTTGCGACCACATGTATTAATTGTGACTGAAATGCCACCACATTGCCAATGCAGTGGCAAAACGGTGGCAAATCAGTCACAAATAATACCCTAACCCCTAAATTTTGAGATTTTGATGAATACATATAATTATATAAAATTGATTAATTGAAAACAATAACATTTACCAAATTTTAATTACTATGAAAACAATAACATTTACCAAATTTGCAAATAATTTACCTAAAACACTTAATAAATTAGCAAATAATTTACCTAAAACACTTAACAAATTTACTTAACCTTATACTTCTTATATACATTACAAATGTTTACTAAATATGAAATCATTACAATTAAAGTTTTCAATATATGTTATCACTTATAATGGTTAGTAGTCACATTAATTTTGAAATACAAGTTTTAAATGTGGAAAATACTTAGGGAAAATGTGAATTTACCATATGTGGTCGCAAATCAGTCGCCAATTTGCGACAGATTTACGACTTCTCATCAAATTTTTAGAATGTGGTCGCAAATCAGTCGTAAATTTGCGACTGATTTGTGACCACGTTTAATTTTTGTGACTGAAATACCACCACATTGCCAATAAAGTGACAATATAGTGGTAAATCAGTCACAAATAATACCTTAAACCCTAAATTTTGATATTTTGATGCATACATATAATTATATAAGATTGATTAATTGATTATAAGTTATACAAATTTCAATTACTATGAAAACAATAACATTTACCAAATTCTCAAATAATTTACCTAAAACACTTAACAAATTTACTTAACCTTATATCTCTTATATACATTTCAAATGTTTTCTAAATATAAAATCATTACAAATATGGTTTTCAATATATGTGAGCACTTATAATGGTTAGTAGTCACATTAATTTGGAAATACAAATTTTAAATATGGAAAATACTTAGGGGAAATGTGAATTTACCATATGTGGTGGCAAATCAGTGGCAAATTTGCGACTGATTTATGACCTCGTTTAATTTTTGTGACTGAAATGCCACCACATTGCCAATGCAGTGGCAAAGTGGTGGCAAATCAGTCACAATTACTGAAAAAAAATTACATTTATATGGTTATTGGGAATACATATATAAAAATCATATGTACAAAATACATAATAGCATAACTATATTTATTACATTTATTCGTTCTCGTCATCATCTAAAGATGAAATATAACATTGAAATTCATCTTCTAGTTCTGCATCTCCGACATCGAAATCAATTTCTTCCGTATGGTTAACTCTATCGACCAACCGATCTACTTCTATCTCTTGAACAAGCATTACCTCTTCATCATTTTCTTGTTGCAAGAGGCCAATCTCGTCTTTGTTTTTGTATTTCCCCAAAATGTTAGATCTTAGATTAACTTTCAAAACATTGAGCCATGTTTGTTTTGATGATGATTTAGTGTGCGGATAGGGAATATAACAAACTTGATCTGCTTGAGATGCAGATACATCATAAGTATTCAAATATAAATTAGTTATATATTTTTAACAAAATTAATCATATAGTAAATTATTAACGAATACGTACCGAGAATAAACGGTTCATATTTGTAGTATTTCCCCGATGATAAGACATCAACGACGCTATTTTCTGACTTCCGAATACCTTTCGAGAGCGTAGGATCGTACCATTCACATTTAAAAAGCGTGATCTTCAAATTTAGGAGTCCGACATACTCAAGTTGAATGATATCTATTAAAATCCCGTAGAAATCAGCTTCATCAGATGCATCTGAGTAATTGTCCCCCTTCACAAAAATACCGTAGTTACATGTCTTTCTCCTATGTCCATGTTTCTTCGTGTGGAACATATAACCTCTTGTAAAATACATCGGCCAAGTGGACGCTTTATTCATCGGATCTTGAACTAATTCTTGAGCCCATATAGGAAAGACACGTGAATCTGTGGAAGTGCATGAATTGACCTATGATCATATATCAAAAATTAAACTTAATTAGTATTTCCAAATTAATAAATAAAATGTAATATACATGTCAAATAATTAATTAAACATACATAATCCCTAACCCATATGTGTAACTCTTCCTCTCTTTTCGATGAAATGTCATCTTCCGAAAGATATGGATACGCACATCGAATATTATTTTCAAACACGCTACAACAGTAAATATTAAAAACTAATATATATTTCTTAATACAATGAACTGAAATGTAATAAATGCAATTAATTGTTTTCATATACCTCTCTAGTGGCCGAAAATATTTATAATTCTGTAATACATATGCATGTGCATATTTATATTCTTTTTTGGAGAGCCATATTTCTTTACATTTACCACTTGGACGACCCATGTGCGTAAATATATCCGGTACTCCGGGATCCGGATATACAGACATGTCACCTTCATCGAATCTTGTATATCTGTTTATATATATTATATTACTTACATTCATATATAATAAAATAATTAATTCATAAACATAACAATTAATTTAGGTTACCTATTTTTCGGGTGTATGTGCGCAACAAAGTAATGTTCCGAGAAGTAAGATATCTCATCATTCACATATGATTCAACAATCGACCCTACAGCATATCGTTTGTTCTTCGCCTTGCTTTTTAGTTTTTTAAAAAACCTTTCAAATGGATACATCCACCTATATTGCATAGGTCCACCCAATTTAGTTTCGTATGGTAGATGTACACGAAGATGCTTCATGACGTCGAAAAATGAAGGCGGAAAGATCTTTTCCAAATTGCACAAAATTATGACTATGTTTTCCTTCAGAATTCGGACACAGTTTTGTTGTAATGATCTGGAACATAAATCACAAAAAAATCCTCCAATCCCTATATATATATATTAATTACCATCGACAATTAATTAGTACATGCAATTATTATTAATTTACATATTTCCAATTAAAAATATAATTATTACTATATTTACCTGATAATGCTAGATGAATGTTTCGTGGTAAAAGTTCTGCAAATATAAAAGGGAGAAGTCTTTCCATAAAAACATGGCAGTCATGGCTTTTCATGCCCGAGAACTTAAGTCCATCCATATCCACACAATTTGCTAAATCTGCCGCATAGCCGTCCGGAAATTTGACATCATTTTTTATACATTCCAATAATCGTTCTTTCGCTTTTTGGGTCAATCGAAATATAGGGAATAGAGCATTACCCCGACCATCCACGTGCAACTCTTTTCGAGAGCAAAACTTTGCAATATCTAACCTTGACTTAACTCTATCTTTTGATTTTTCTTTCACATTCATAACAGTATTAATGATGTTATCGAAGAAATTCTTCTCTATATGCATCACATCAAGATTATGTCGAAGGTTAAGATCCGTCTAGTACGGCAACTCCCAAAATATACTTTCTTTGTGCCAATTATGCCAGCTGCCGTAACCTTTTTCTTTACTTTCATGACCGTTTCTGCCACACTCAGATGTTCTTAAAGGATTGACAATTTTTATTCGCTCGTATAAAACTTGTTCTCCTGTCAATGATTGTGGAGGATAGTCATTCAAAGCGTGCTTCCCTTTTAAAAAATTTGTTTTATTTTTCCATAACGGGTGACCATTAGGAAGAAACCTTCTATGACAATCAAACCAACACGTCTTTCTCCCATTTGGTAATTGAAATGCCTTCGTATCATCCATACAAATTGGACAGGCCAGCCTTCCATGCGTTGTCCATCCTGACAATATTCCATAAGCGGGAAAATCGCTTATCGTCCACAGTAACATGACTTTATATTGAAATTTTGGTTCAACGATACATCGTATGCATCAACTCCCGTAGACCGTAATTCTTTCAACTCATCAATCAAAGGTCAGAGGAATATGTCCAGACTAGCACGCGGATCATTTGGCCCCGAATTCAAAATAGTTAGAAACAAATACTCTTTCTTCAGACACATCTCCGGTGGCAAATTATATGGAGTGATAATCACTGGCCATAATGAATGATTACGAGACATCCCAAATAGGCTGAACCCATCAGTGCATAAGCCAAGATAAACGTTTCGAGATTCACCAGCAAATCTAGGATGTAGATATTGAAAAATTTTCCACTCTGCAGCATGGATGACTCATTTCTCCGTCTTCTGCTTCATGCTCTGCGTGCCACCTCATTGCCTCTACGGTTTTCTTGCTTTGATACATTCTTTTAAGTCTATCACATATAGGTAAATACCAGATACGATTGAAAGGTATTCTCGTCCTGCCCTCGCTTGGCTTATACTGGGGGGAATAATAAAATTTGCGTTTTTCCCATTTCTCATCTTCTTTCCAGAAGATCATACAATTTTGAACACACACGTCAATTATATAAAACGGGAGGCCTAAATTTTGCATCAATTTTTCGGTTTCATAATATGAACTCGTTGCCTGATTCTCCTCGGATAAATATTCTGTAAACAGCTCCGCCCAAGAATCCATACTTTTTTCTGGTAAATTAAAATCAGACTTGATGTTCATGAACCGAGCAGCTAAAGATAACTGTGAGTGCCCTTCATGACAACCATCATACAATGGATTTTTTGCAGCTTCTAACATGTTGTAAAAAATTTATGCTTCTTCATTAGGCCGTTCTTCTTCAATATAATTATAATTTTCTTCGTTCTGATTATAGTACTGATGATCATCAGTCGTTGTCTCACGAAATACATCCGTCACCATTTCAACATATCTATTACCGGATATACCAACTGTTTCATCACTACTACAACCAGGCGTACCTCCCTGATTTCTTTGTACATCACCTCCACGAGTACAACTACTAGTACTCGTCCCTAACTGAACATTCAGCTCTTCTCCATGTTTATACCAAATATAATAATTTGGCATAAATTCTCGACTATATAGATGACTCCATATTTTCCATCTCGGAATAAATTTATCATTTTTGCAATTAATACAAGGACAGAAAAACTTACCTCTACTACTTTGAGCTATAGGTTGACTACTTGCAAAATTCATGAACTGCTCCATGCCTTATGCAAATTCCGCCGATATATTTCTTGTTTCATTATCAATTCTTCTGTACATCCAATCTCTCGAATTGTTATAATTTCCCCACATGTTTTAAATAAATTTTTTCCTTCGATTTTACAAATGAGAGAATGGGATGGTGCATATATATACAACATTTTGCCACGACTTTGCCACTACTTTGCCATTGATTTGCCACTACTTTGCGACTACAGCAATGTAGTCGCCTAAATGTCGTTATATCTAACCCGCACATGTTTTTTATGTTGGCACTTTGCCACCACTTTGTGACTGCAGAGCCACTACAGAACGTAGTCGCAATTTGGTCGCATTTTTAGCGACCAATAAGCGACTACCAACTGATTTTCCATATGTAGTCGCTAATCAGTCGCTATTTTGCGACTGATTAGCGACTACATAGGTCTGTCGCAACGCAGTCGCATTTCAGTCGCTAATTGGTTGCGTATTGCGACCAACATGCGACTACACTTATTGGTCACATTTTTGCGACCAATTTGCGACTACTTCGCCGTAATCGCAAATTAGTTGCTAAACCGTGACAAATATGGTCGCAAAAATTGTGACCACGTATGTAGTCGCAAATCGCAGTCGCAAATTGGCAGTTTTCTTGTAGTGGGTTTTGACAATTCCGAGCACCGTTGAACTTCGGCAAGGACCTTATCCCGATTTTCTTTGTATCTATCATGAATCAGTGCATAAGGGTAATTTTTCCCTTCCTCAGCATCTTCACCATCGATCATTTCCTCATCTGGTTCATAATCCGGCAAGTTCACCAGAGAAGGAGCACTGCGAATGGGAGATAGCGTGAAGTTCGTGAGGGCATAGGCGAGTCGGTTTGGACAGAGGGAGGCACCTCGAGTAGAAGAGGAAGGGAAATCTCTGAAATTGCTTCGGGAATGGAGGAAGCAGTGGTGCGAGCACGAGTGGCGGTGCGGCGAGTTAGCGATGTCACCATGGAGATTTCTTTCTAGGGTTTTCCTTTTTTGTTTTAGTTTCCCCCCTTTTTGGTTTGTTAATCGATTGAACTTCTCATGAGGAAGGACATTGGTTCTTATATGCGCGGGAACCCAAAACCCTAGGATTGAATAACAGCTTCAGAAATAGACACCACTAACATAAAACGGTTAGATAAACACAAAACCATTGCACAATGATGGGACACATGTTTAATTCCCCTATATTTCTCACTCTTAGACATATGCAAAGGCACATCACAAACAGTTTGAATAGGTTCATCAGTGGATTTTAAGTGCATTCATTATCTTGTCATACCAAAGAAACCCAAGACAAATCGAAACCACATAACCTTTTTTTAATAATAGCATAATTTACTAATACATAGTCTACTCTTTTGAAAACTATTTGTATGGAGAATCTAACACAAATGTAACCAATGGAACAACATGCAATTTTCATTCCTCTCATTACGATGTGATGCATTTAAAAAAACTTAGGATCAACATGTCAACCACCACTAATATCATAGATATTCTGCAATGCAACCTATCAACATACAATTTATCCCCAGAGGTTTTAAAGGTCTAAATCATGATCTATCTCAACTGAGATTGTGGTAGCAACCTAAGCCAAGAACATATTTTTCATTCCCAAATAATTTTCTCTGCCTAATTCAAATAATGATCATGCTTATAACAGAATGTTGTATCATCATGTGATAAACCGAGTATCCATCATGTTAGAAGGATAAAATCAGCAATTATTTGTATAAATAAATATGTCATCAAACTGATCAATAATTATGTTATGCATAGTAAAAAAATGAATCATCGAAAAGTTTGTTGTTCGTTAAATATTATTCTAGTAATACATAAATATGTTATTTCTACGAGAGAAAATATATGACATAACATACAAAATTAATATAAATCTATTATGTCGTTTTTAAAAACTGCTAAATCGTACTTGCTAATCTAGTATTTATGTTTTAAATCTGCTTTTATAGCAGCTTTCTTGTAAATCTATCATAATTAAGAACAGAAAAATTAAATCTACAAAGTTCTACTAAGTCTGTTGAACTATAATAAGTCGGTTAGATAAGTCTTTTAAAGAGGAAAACGGTCGATTCCATCATAAACTTATGGTTTTAAGATTATATATACATAAACTATCACGCAATACCGATATATACATGAACTAGCTTTAATTTTGAATTTAACTCACAAATTTTAAAATCGCGATTAATTCCACCAAACAGACGGTTTCTGTGTATTTTTCTGTCAAACGTGCTGACGTGTCTACCACGTCGGTTGTCCGAAACGACATCGTTTTGGTTTTTTTTTTTCAAAAAATTATAGTCCAAAACGACGTCGTTTTGGGCTACATTTTAAAATATATATATAAGTCTAAAACGACGTTGTTTAGGACTACGTTTTTACAAAATATATAAGCCCAAAACGACGTCGTTTTGGACTATAATTTTTTGAAAAAAAACAAGTCCAAAACGACGTCGTTTTGGACTATAATTTTTTGAAAAAAAAACCAAAACGACATCGTTTTGAACAACCGATGTGGCAGACACGTCAGCACGTTTGACGGAAAAATACACGGAAACCTTCTATTTGATGGAATTAACCACGATTTTAAAATTTGTGGGTTAAATTTAAAATTAAAATTAGTTCATGTATATATCGGCATTGCGTGATAGTTTATGTATATATAATCCTAAAACTATAAATTTATAATGGAATCGGTCGTTTTTCCGTCTTTTAAAGCCAAATAAGTTGGTGAGAATTAAATCACTTATGCATAATAAATATGTACAATAAGTCACCGAATTATTATGGTAATAAATTTAATGCTTCATATGGCATAAGTTTTATAAAAAAATATGTCAGTTCCAAAATAAATCTATCATACCAAAAAATATGTCACATACCAAATAAATATTTCACATACCAAATAAATATGTCGTAATAAATCTGCCAGACCAAACAAATATGACACATACCAAATAAACATATCGTATACGTAATAAATTTGTTACCACTATATGAAAGTATACGATAAATTTATTGTAGCAGACTTAATTGTATCTTCTTGAAATTCGATAGCATTTCTATACTAAATATGTCTTTCTTACTTATGTGTTACAAAAAATTAATAGTAATTTTGTAACAACACAATACATAAATTTCAATAATTAAAATAAATATAAATTAATTTAGTAATTAATTTTCTTTCGTGCTATTCTAGTTGTTCTATAATTTGGATGTGTAATGCTTATCTAAAAATAAGATTAGTTTCTATTTTTAAGGAATTTTCATCAGAAAATCTTTAATTTCGGTTGTTAGGTTTTTAGTATTTGTTGGTTTAATGTTTTTAAGATTATTTGATGGATGCTTTTTAATGTTTTATGTAAAAATTATCCAGAATATCATATATTCATCATATAATAATTATAATAACTCACATTTTTATGGAAATTCTTGGAAATTAGAGATATGTTATTTAATGCCATTCTTTTAAAAATTATTTAAAAAATTTCATATTTTTTCACTAACCTAAGTTGTTATTCTCATTTCAACAATCAAATCTATTTTTGGATAGAACAAACCATAAATTGATCAAACCTATTTTTCAGAAAAACAATTTATGGTAAATTTTATCTTGTTTTTTTTTTCTTCTTCTTCTTTTGTTTCAATTTTTTCGTTTCTTTTTCTCTATCTGTTTTTCTATTTCGTTCCTGGTTTCTTCTTCCCCGTTTCTTCTTTCCCGTTTCTGTCTCTATGTTTCATTTTCCGTTTCGTGTTCAATATTTCGTTTGTCGTTTCCTATCCTCAACGCATTTTGTTCATAATTTTCACTACAAAAAACATAGCCATTTTGCGACCACGGCTATGCTCACAAAGTGGTCGCACATTTTTTATATGCGATCATATCCTGTAGTCACAAAACGATCGTTGCAAAAACTCGTAGTCGCATTTTTGTCACTCTTTTGTGACTAAAGTGTCATATCTTATAAATTTTCAAAAATTTTAACTCCCTACAGTACGACGTGATCGCTTTTTGGGCGCTATTTTTGTGACCAATTTACAACCACTGAGTTAAAAAAATTGTTAATAAGTTGTTTCCGGGGTTCAACTTGGGACTCTTAAGGCTTCTATGGTGTGTGTAGCCGTTAGACTACTAATATCATTCGGTATTTAACTACGAGAACAAGTACATATATGTTAAATGTTATGTATTTTGTGAGCAGTTTGCAACCACACTTTACATGTAGTGGTAAAGTAGTGAAAAATTATACCTCAAACCCTAAATTAGATTAATTTTTACATATCTCTAATATATTATTTGAGGAACATTTCAAGAAAATAACCTCACATGTGTTATTAAAAGAAATGTCATGCTGACGTGTCATCTCCACAATAAATTTTGAATAAATATATAAATAAGTTTAAATTACTAGATAATTACAATATACGTCATTGTTATTAATTTAGTTAGAGAATCAATATATTTGATTAAAATAACCAAAAATATTATTAAATTTGTAAAAAACTTATTTTATTTTCTTAATTTACATATAAAAAATTTAATATTAAAATTAAATAAAAGTTAAAATTATATAAATATCTAATTTATATTTACTAATAAATAATATTATATAATTTGCGAATATTTGCCCACGCAAGGGGTGGGTATAAATCTTATTATAGATTATATGATATTAAATATGACATTATGAATTGTATAAACTTAAATTAGTAATTATACAACAGAAATTAATATATTTAACAAATTTTGTAAATCATTTTACAAAAACACTTTACACATTTCTTTAACCTTATACTACACTTCATAAAAATTATTTGTTTCATAATTTTTGTCTAGCATTTATGTGTTTTCAAATTGTATTTTTGCAATTATGATGATTTGTAAATATGTAAAATTGAAATTATGAGTTTGAAAACTCAAAATTTGTGAAAACATGTAAAATTTGAACCATAGTCGCATTTTGGTTGCTAAAATAGTGATTACATTGCGATCACGGTCAAAATTTTAGGTTGTGGTCGTATATTGATCGTTCTTTTGTTACCAAAATATGACCACCTAATAATTTTTAAGTCGTGGTGGCTCTTTGGTTGCTATTTTTTGCGACCAAAATGCGATCACATTTAAAATTTTTTGGTAATAAGTTGTTTCCAAGGTTTGAACTCAAGACTCTTAACGCATTTATAGAGCGTGTAGCCACTAAAAAAATAATACATGAGTATAATTAAAATAGTTTATAGAAAAATGTATTTTTACATTTGCACAACACATATTTTTACATAATTTGTTGAAAAACATTGAGAAAAAACGTATTACATAGTTTTTAGATATATTAATTTACACTATATCTTTTTTTCATCGTCATCTGAAAATAAAATATTACAATGAAATTTATCTTCTACTTCGGTATCTCCAACATCGAAATCAATTTCTATGCTTTGATTAACTCTATAAACCAAACGATCCACATGTATTTTGTCAACCAACATTACCTTTTCATTATTTTTTTGTTGCAAAAAAATCTCCTTTTTGTTTTGTTGTTTCCCAAAATATTTTTTCTTGGATTGACTTTGAGAACACTAAGTCATGTTTGTTTTAATGATGATTTGGTGAGCGGATAAGAAATATAACAAATTTGATCTGATTGAGAGGCTTTGATATATTATATAATAAAAAGTAAATTAGTTATAAACATATTTATCGATATTTTGGATATATATATATATATAATGGAAAATGGTTGTCAGCTACATGAAGTATACCTCATCACATGACCACACATTTATAGTTTTGAAATGTATATAAAACTGCACAAATTATATGGATAACATGACATGTACAAACTATTATGGAGCATATCTTTAACATCATAATCTCATTCGATTGGTCAAAATTTTAATCGACAATGTTAATCCGATGGGTTAAAAAAACTCAACCCGACCCAGAATCGACGATTCTCTCTATGTAATAGGATTAAGTTTTTTTAATCCACCAGATTAACACCGTAGATTAAGGTTTATACCAATCAAAAATCAGATTATGATGTTAATCACATGCTCCATGATAGTTTGTATATGTCACCATGTTATCCATATACTTCGTGTATTTTAGATACATTTCAAAACTTCAGATGTGTGGCTATGTGATGAGTTATACTTTGTCTAGTTGACAATCATTTTTCTATATATATAATTACTTACGTATTTGAAATAAATGGTTCTTATTTATAATATTTTTATGATGATGGAACATCAACAACGCCATTTTCCGACATTAGAATGTCTTTGGAAAACGTAGGATCGTAACATTCACATATAAAAAGTATGCTCTCAAATGTACGAGTCCAACATACTCAATTTGAATGATATCTATTAAAATCCTATAAAAATCAGTTTCATCAGATACATCTAAGTAATTGTCTCTTTTGACACAAATGTTGTAGTTACATGTCTTTCTTCTGTGTTCATGTTTTTCTTGTAAAACATATAACATCTTGTAAAATAGATCGGTCTCGCTTTGTTCATGGGGCATTGCACTAATTTTTGAACCTATATAGGAAACATGTGCGTCCGTAATAGTAATTAAGATTATATCATATATTATCGCTTGCTAAAAAACCAAACTGTTAAAATTAAAAAAAAATATATATATATATATACATATTAATTATAATGAGTCTATATACATTCATACTATTTAATAACTCATATATTGAACTCTTTATCTATTTTAGATGAAATGTCATCTTGAAAAATATATGGATTTGTAACACGAATTTATTTTGCGAACAAGTAAAAAATTAAATCAAATGGTAATAAATATATCATAATTTAAAGTAATCAATTATCATTTCGTATAGAAATTATTTTCATAAAATCTTACCTCTCGAATGGACGAAAATATTCATAATTTCGCAAAATATATGCATGTGCGTGTTGGTATTCTTTTCATATAGTAATAGTTCTTTACGTTTACCACTTGGATGATCCATGTGAATAAACATATCCGACACTCAGGAACCGGATACACAGAGACTTCAATTTTATCAAATCAAGTAGATATGTCCGGATATACAAGCACGAGAAGTGAACTAAAAATAAAATAAATTAATATAAACAATAATTTATGGTAATTATATGGTTCTTGTGCGTATATATATGGGTAGCGAAGTAGTGTTCGGAGAAGTAAAATATCTCATCATTCTTATATGATTCGAAAATTGATCCTGCAACATATCGTTTGTTCTTGCTCTTGCTTTTCAATTTTTTTAAAAACCTTCAAATGGATAGATCGACATATATTACACAAGACCACCCAATTCAGCTTTGTATGGCAGATGTATAGGTAGGTGGTCCATAAAAAAAGCAAGTGGAAAGATATTCTCCAAATTGCAAAAAGTTATTACTATGCTTTTCTTCAGAGTTCGAACACGACTTTGTTGCAATGATCTACAACATATATACGAAAAATCCTCTAGTCCCTATATTACTCGAATGTATATCAAGTAATTAATTAATATTATATCCTAAAATATTATTTTTTTAAAATTTTTTGTTATAAATCGATCACATTAAAATTAAAATTTCAAAAATATCACTAATTATTATGTGAAAATATTCAATTATTCTAAATAAATTATATATAAATTTAAAACATTATATTTGGATTATTTTTTCGAATTTATAGTTTAAATTTTTACTATTAAAAAGAAGTTTTTTACATATTCATAATAAAATGAATAAAGTAGAAAAAATGGTGTTGATCGTGAAAACATGTAGTCGCTCTTCCTCCGACTTCACTCCTATCTTCTTTTATTAACTATTTTTTCTGATTTTAAAATTATAAAAAAAAAAGTTTTTTAAAAGTTCATGTAAATTAAAAAAAAAAAGAAATGCCCATTTTTCTTAATCAATAATTCAATGGTGCCCATAAGAAAATTTACACGAAACACAATATATAATATAAAGCTTATTAAAAAAAATTTTGCTTAAAAGTTGAATACCACAGTATAGTATCTAGTTCAATTATTATTATTATTATTATTATTATTATTATTATTATTATTATTATTATTATTATTATTATTATTATTATTATTATTATTATTATTATTATTATTATTATTATTATTATTATTATTATTATTATTATTATTATTATTATTATTATTATTATTATTATTATTATTATTATTATTATTATTATTATTATTATTATTATTATTATTATTATTATTATTATTATTATTATTATTATTATTATTATTATTATTATTATTATTATTATTATTATTATTATTATTATTATTATTATTATTATTATTATTATTATTATTATTATTATTATTATTATTATTATTATTATTATTATTATTATTATTATTATTATTATTATTATTATTATTATTATTATTATTATTATTATTATTATTATTATTATTATTATTATTATTATTATTATTATTATTAGTATTATTATTATTATTATTATATTATTATTATTATTATTATTATTACTATTTTATTATTACTATTATTACTATTATTATTACTATTATTATTATTATTATTATTATTATTATTATTATTATTATTATTATTATTATTATATATACAAATGGTTTAATTTTACATAACTGATAATGCACGATGAACGTTACGTGGTAAAAGTTGTGCAAATATAAACAGCAAGAGCCTCTCTATAAAAACATGGTAATCATGACTTTTCATGACCGAAAACTTTCCTCCATCCATATTCACACAATTCGCTAAGTCTGCCGCGTATCCGGGAATTTTTGACACATTCCAATGAGCATTCTTTGGTTTTTTTAGTCAATCTATATATAGGAAATGGAGTATTACCACGACCATCCACGCGCAACTCTTTCCGAGAGCAAAATTTTGTAATGTCCAACTTTGACTTAATTGTATCTTTTGATTTATCCTTCACATTCATAACAATATTTATGATGTTATCGAATAAATTCTTTTCTATATGCATCACATCAAGATTATGTCGTAACTTTAGAACTGTCCAGTACAACAACACCCAAAATATGCTTTCTTTGTGCCAATTATGACAACTTCCATATCCTTCCTCTTTTACTTCATGACCACCGTAGTGAGATGTTCTTAAAGGATTGACATGTTTTATTCGCTCGTATAAAACTTGTTTGTGGTGGTGGATAGTCATTCAAAGCGTGCTTGCTCTTTAACAAATTTATTTTATTTTTCCTTAATGGATGACCGTGAGGAAAAAACTTTCTATGAAAATTAAACCAACACATATTTCTACCATTTGGTAATTGAAATGCCTTGGTATCATCCATACAAATTGGAAAAGATAGTCTACCATGCGTGTCCATCCTGATAACATTTTATACGTTGGAAAATCACTTATCTTCCATAGTAGCACAATTTTTAGACACGTCGTATGCCTCAACTCCGGTAGACCACATTTCTTTTAAATCATCAATCAAAGATCGGAGGAATATATCAAGACTAGCGTGCGGATGATTTGGCCCCGAACTCAAAATTATAAGAGACAAATACTCTTTATTCATACACATATCAGGTGGTAAGGTATAGAGAGTGATAATCACGGGGCATAATGAATGATTACGAGATATCTCAAATGGATTGAACCAATAAGTACATAAACCATGATAAATATTTTGAGATTCAGCAACAAATCTTGGATGTAGATATTAAAAATTTTTCCACTTCGCAACATATGATGGATGACTCATTTTTCCGTCTTCTCCTTCATGCTCTACATGCCACCTCATTACCGCTGTAGTTTTCTCGCTTTGATACATTCCCTTGAGTCTGTCGCTTATAGAAAAGTACCACATCAGACTGAAAGGTATTCTCATCCTACCCTCGCTTTTATATCGTAATAAATCACAAAATTTATATTTCCAATTTTTCATCTTCTTTCCAAAAGATCATACAATTTTGAACATACACATCAATTGTATAAAATGGGAGACCTAAATTTCGCATCAGTTTTTTTTTTGTAATATAAACTTGTCGCCTGATTTTCCTCGGACAAATATTCAGTAAACAGCTCCGCCCACGAGTCCATGCATTTTTCAGCAAGATTAAAATCAGACTCAATGTTCATGAACCGAGCAACTAAAGATAATTGTGAGTGTCTTTCATGACAACCATCATACAATAGATTTTTCGCAGCTTCTAACATATTATAAAAAAGTTTTTTGCCCCTGAATTAGGTTCTTCTATATTATTAAAGTCTTTCTTGTGATGATTACTATAGTATTCACTAGTCGTAATATCACAAAATGCATTTGTCATCATTTCTATCTATTACCAGAGGTACCTACTGGTTCTTCACTACCACATGTACCTCCCTGATTTCTATTCACATCATTAGAACGACTTGTTTCTAACTTCATATTCAGTTCTTCTCCATGTGTTATATCAAATATAATAATTTGGCATAAATCCTCGATTATACATATGATTCGAAATTTTGCGTCCCAAAAGAACTTTATCATTTTTGCAATTAATACAAGGATAGAAAAATTTACCTCTGTTACTTTGTACTATTGGCTGAATACTTGCAAAATTTACGAACTACTCTATCCAATCTGCAAATTCGGACGATATATTTCTTGTTTTAATATCAATTATTTTGTGCATCTACTCTCTCGAACTACTATAATTCCTTCACATGTTTGCACTTTTTTTTTAATTTATGATTCTACAAATGAGAGGAGAAAAAATATTTCATGTTTGCATATATATAAGATTTTGTCATTACTTTACCAATATTTTGTGATCATGGTAGTGTAGTCGCTTATTTTTAGTTACACCTACTTCGCACATGTTGTTCCACATTATTGTTTAGCCACTACATTGGAACTGAAGTGCCACTCACTTTGTGGTCGCATATTGGTCGCAAAATATGTGACTAATATGCGACTACAACAAAGCTATTATGACGTAGTCAGATATTGGTTACAAAAAAGCAACCACGAAGCGACTACATAGCGTGATCGCATATTGGTTGTAATTTGGCTTCAATTTGCGACCAATATGCGATGATAATATTTAATCTCAAAAATGCGATTAATATGTGACTACATGTGCAATCGCAAAATAGTTGCACATTAGTTGCAAAATGATCGTGTTTTTTTGCGACCACGGATGTAGTCGCAAAACAGAATGGCAAAACGTTTGTTTTCTTGTAGTGTTTGTCTGACATTTTGTCTTCTGTGTTTCGTGTTCTTCCTTGTGTTTTTCCGTGCTCGTATATATACTCAACAATCTCAAATTCCGTTGTCATTGTTTCTTGCAAATGTTAGAGTCTCCGATCAAAGGTTTATTTTTTCGTTATGCAAATTTAATTATATATGTTAACAGATTTATTTGTATATGATGATACATTTATTCAATTTCATAATAATAGTTATGATAGATTTTATGATTACTGAATAGTAGATTTATTTGATTATGATTGCAATTTTTCTAAATTGTGATAGTAAATTTAATTTTTTACGATTACATTTTTATGTTATTATGATGGCATATTTATTTTAAATTGATAGATTTTATAAATCTTGATCACAAATTTAATTGATTATGCATGATAACAGATTTATTGAATCATGATGGCCGGTTTATTTGATTATGATGATAAATTTCTTTGAATATGATGAGATAGATTTGAATATGCTGATAGATTTATTTTTATTTGATGAAAATTTTATTTGTATACTATGACAAATTTATTTGATGTTGTAACAATAGTTATGACAAATTTTTAGATTACTCAATGGTAGAGTTATTTGTTTATGATGATATTTTTCTAAATCGTGATATAAGATTTATTTGTGTACGATAACAATTTTATGTTAGTATGAAGACAAATTTATTTTTATAATAATAGATTTTCTAAATCTTCATAGAAGATTTAATTGATGATGACATATTTATTAAACTGTGATGGGAATTTTATTTGATTACTGTTTGTGTTTCGTTAACCATAATTATAAAAAAATTACTTACATATCATACTTTACAATAATGTTTACAAATCATATACCCTAAAATCTAAACTCTATTATGACAGATTTATGTAATCATATTTCCTAAAAACTAAATTGTATTATGATAGACATATAAACATAATTTATTTTATAATAAAGTTGCATTATGTCTAACAAAATATCAACTTGGCTATAAAGCCTATAATTGTGTCCAACTTATGTATGAGATATTTTTATAAGATATGGATAGAAAAGATTACTTATGAGATATGTGGCATGTTGGTTTCCTTATGCAGTATTTATGCAGTATTTGTGGCAGCGACCTACGATCAGATGTTACGGTAATGTACGATAAATTGTTATTCATTTCATAGTCACAGCTTCAGACCGCATGTCACCGTTGCAGGTTTGTTCGTTTGGTAATCGCGCGACTGATCACAACGTTTGGTTGCAGGTTTATTCGTTTTGTTGTTGTTGCTATAATTTTTTTTACTTAATTAATAAATAATTATAAGGGTATTTTTGTCTTTTATCATTTCAATCGCAAATTTTTGACCGCTCTAATTCAGCCGCAGTTAAATTTTTTGTGCTACTCATAGATAAATCTATTGTTTCTACTAGAAAAATTATATGTTGTAATATATAAATTTAATATAAATATATTATATCGTTATTAAAATTTGTTAAGTCGAATCTAGTAAATATCTTTTAAAAAAATTTTGATATCACATTTGTTGTAAATGTGTCATAACTAAGACAAATTAAATTTGCCAAGTTTTGCTTTTATAATTCTACTGAAATCTCGACGTAAATATGTCAAATCCAAATAAGTTTCAAAGAGCAAAATATATATGCCATAATTGCAAAATAAATCTCTAGAGTTTGCTACAACGAACTGATTGTTTCATACAACATGTTTGCATATAAATTTGTCGCATACTAAACAAATCTGTCTCGCATTTGCAGACTATATAAATTTGTTCAGACCAAACAAATATTTTACCAATATATGAAAGTGTACGACAAAATTATTGTAATAGATTTATGCGAATGCTCCTAAAATTCGATGTTATTTTCCTAATAAAGATATATTTACTGTCGATGTGTTAAAAATTAATAATATTTTCGTAATGACATTTTTTATAAAAACAATATTTTAGAAAATACTTATGGTAAATAAAATATTTCAATAATAAAAAAAATATTAGTGAATCTAATAAATATGGCTGCTTTCGTATTATTTTAGTTATTTTCCTTTTTAAATTGCATTTTATTCATGATAAACAAAATATAGTTAAATTTAAAGTATTTATTGGTAAAATGCGGCCATAGTAATTGTTGAAATATAATGGAAAGTTATGAAAATTAATAAATGACTAATATGAATATGAGACATATAGGAAATGCCAAGAGGCTTTTTGTTTAGTGTTTTCCATATATTTAAAAAACATATAGAAGGTGTTATGGTCAAAGTTTCTTTTTATGGAAAAATATTTTACTAAACTAGATTTGGTAGGTGGATGATAACTAGATTGATAATTTAGATCTTTTGACATAAGTTCGTAAAGGTTTGGATTTGATTTTTGATTAGAATTGAAAACGCCACGAACTTGTTGAATGATGAGGTATCTAACAAATTATAAAATTATCGAGGGGTATAAAAATTTTTGCTCCTGAATTAGGTTCTTCTATATTATGAAAGTCTTCCTCGTGATGATTACTATAATATTCACTAGTCGTAATATCACTAAATGTATTTGTCACCATTTCTATCTATTACCAGAGGTACCTATTGGTTCTTCACTACCACATGTACCTCTCTGATTTCTATTCACATCATTAGAACGACTTGTTTCTAACTTCATATTTAGTTCTTCTCCATGTGTTATATCAAATATAATAATTTGGCATAAATCCTCGATTATACATATGATTCGAAATTTTGCGTCCCAAAAGAAGTTTATCATTTTTGTAATTAATACAAGGATAGAAAAACTTTACCTCTGCTACTTTGCACTATTGGCTGAATACTTGCAAAATTTACGAACTACTCCATCCAATCTGCAAATTCAGACGATATATTTCTTGTTTTATTATCAATTATTTTGTGCATCTACTCTTTCGAGCTACTATAATTTCTCCACATGTTTGCATGTTTTTTTTTAATTTTTGATTCTACAAATGAGAAGAGAAAAAATATTTCATGTTTACATATATATATGATTTTGCCATTACTTTACCAATATCTTGTGATCATGGTAGTGTGGTCGCTTATTTTTAGTTACACCTATTTCGCACATGTTGTTCCACATTATTGTTTAGCCACTACATTGGGACTGAAGTGCCACTCACTATGTGGTCGCATATTGGTCACAAAATATGTGACTAATATGCGACTACATCAAAGCTATTACGACGTAGTCGTATATTGGTTACAAAAAAGCAACCACGAAGCGACTACATAGCATGATCGCATATTGGTTGTAATTTGGTTTGAATTTGTGACCATATGCGATGACAATATTTAATCTCAAAAATGTGATTAATATGTGACTACATGTGCAATCGCAAATTAGTTGCACATTAGTTGCAAAATGATCGTGTTTTTTTACGATCACGGATGTAGTTGCAAAACAGAATGGCAAAACGGTTGTTTTCTTGTAGTGTTTGTCTGACGTTTTGTCTTCCGTGTTTCGTGTTCTTCGTTGTGTTCTTCCGTGCTCGTATATATACTCAACAATCTCAAACTCTTTTGTCATTGTTTCTTGCAAATGTTAGAGTCTCCGATCAAAGGTTTACTTTTTCATTATGCAAATTTAATTATATATGTTAATAGATTTATTTTTATATGATGATACATTTAGTCGATATCATAACAATAGTTATGATAGATTTTCTGATTACTGAATAGTAGATTTATTTGATTATGATTGTAATTTTTCTAAATTCTGATAGCAAATTTAATTTTTTACGATTACAGTTTTATGTTACTATGATGGCAAATTTATTTTACAACGATAGGTTTTATAAATCTTGACCACAAATTTAATTGATTATGATAACAAATTTATTGAATCATGATAGCCGGTTTATTTGATTATGATGACAAATTTCTTTGAATATGATGAGATAGATTTGAATATGCTGATAGATTCATTTTTATTTGATGAAAATTTTATTTGTATACTATGAAAAATTTATTTGATGTTATAACAATAGTTATGAAAAATTTTTAGATTACTCAATGGTAGAGTTATTTGATTATGATGATGTGATATAAGATTTATTTGTGTACGATAACAATTTTATGTTAGTATGAAGACAAATTTATTTTTATAATAATAGATTTTCTAAATCTTCATAGAAGATTTAATTGATGATGACATATTTATTAAACCGTGATGGAAATTTTATTTGATTATGATAATAAATTTATTTGAATATTTTGTAGATTTAATTTGAATATGATAATGACATATTTATTTATAAAGGATGTCAAATTTATTTGATGTTGCAACAATAATTATAACAAATTTCTAATTACTGAAAAGCAGATTTATTTAATTATGAGTGCAGTTTTTCAGTTACTATTTATGTTTTAAAAATTTATTAATATCAATTACTGTTTCTATTTCGTTAACCATAATTATAAAAAAAAATTACTTACATATCATACTTTACAATAATATTTACAAATCTTATACCCTAAAATCTAAAATCTATTATGACAGATTTATGTAACCATATTTCCTAAAAACTAAATTGTATTATGATAGACATATAAACATAATTTATCTTACAATAAAGTTGTATTATGTTTAACAAAATATCAACTTGGCTATAGATAGAGCCTATCATTGTGTCCAACTTATGTATGAGATATTTTTATAAGATATGGATAGAAAAGATTATTTATGAGAAATGTGGCATGTTCGTTTGCTTATACAGTATTTGTGGTAGCGACCTACGATCAAACGTTACGGTAATGTACGATAAATTGTTATTTCTTTCATAGTTACAGCGTCAGATCGCATGTCACTGTTGCAGATTTGTTCGTTTGGTAATCACGCGGCTGATCACAGCTTTTGGTTGTAGGTTTGTTCGTTTTGTTGTCGTTGCTGTAATTATTTTTTCACTTAATTAATAAATAATTATAAGGATATTTTTGTCTTTTATTATTTCAATAGCAAATTTTTGACCGCTCAAATTTAGCAACAGTTAAGTTTTTTTATGCTACTCATAGATAAATCTATTGTTTCTACTAGAAAAATCATATGTTATGTCGTTATTAAAATTTGTTAAGTCGCATGTGCGAATCTAGTAAATGTCTTTTAAAATTTTTTTGATATCCCATTTGTTGTAAATGTGTCATAACTAAGAAAAATTAAATTTGCCAAGTTTTGCTTTTATAATTCTACTGAAATCTCGACGTAAATATGTCAAATCCAAATAAGTTTCAAAGAGCAAAATATATATGCCATAATTGCAAAATAAGTCTCTAGAGTTTGCTACAACGAACTGATTGTTTCATACAACATGTTTGCATATAAATTTGTCGCATACTAAACAAATCTGTCTCGCATTTGCAGACTATATAAATTTGTTCAGACCAAACAAATATTTTAGCATTATATGAAAGTGTACGACAAAATTATTATAATAGATTTATGCGAATGCTCCTGAAATTCGAAGTTATTTTTTAATAAAGATATATTTATTTTCGATGTGTTAAAAATTAATAATATTTTCGTAATGAAATTTTTTATAAAAAAAATATTTTAGAAAATACTTACGGTAAATAAAATATTTCAATAAAAAAATATTAGTGAATCTAATAAATATGGCTGCTTTCGTATTATTTTTAGTTATTTTCCTTTTTTCAAGTGCATTTTATTCATGATAAACAAAATATGGTTAAATTTAAAGTATTTATTGGTAAAAATGCGGCCATAGTAATTGTTGAAATATAATGGAAAGTTATGAAAATTAATAAATGGCTAATATGAATATGAGACATATAGGAAATGCCAAGAGGCTTTTTGTTTAGTGTTTTCCATATATTTAAAAAACATATAGAAGGTGTTATGGTCAAAGTTTCTATTTATGGAAAAATAATTTACTAAACTAAATTTGGTTGGTGGATGATAACTAGATTGATAATTTAGATCTTTTGACATAAGTTCGTAAAAGTTTGGATTTGATTTTTGATTAGAATTGAAAACGCCACCAACTTGTTGAATGATGAGATATCTAACAAATTATAAAATTATCGAGGGATATAAGATATATGTATTTCAATCTTGAGAGAATGTTTGAATTTATTAAAACGATGTTCTAACCTTTTAGCATTATGTGTTTTCATATTAAACTTTTCTTAACGTCTAAGCTTCTATATTTATATTTATGCTACATTTTACTCAATATAGAATTTTTAAAAATTAAAACCAAATATTTATAAAGAAATTAGTGTGAATTCATTTTCATGTTAGGATTTTTTTTTGTGAACAGAATTATATTAACTTGAAATATTATTGTTTACAAGGTATCAAATAAATGGTGGACATACATTAAATAGTTTCCAATTTACTTGACATATTATTGAAGATGAAATCAAAGCATTTGCGACTTGATTACATCATCTTGGTTTATGTTGGAAGAAAATTGCATCGAACTGAGGAATCCATTGTTGAATTGTCTGCATATATTGATGAAGTTGAAAATTGACGCTTTTGTGATAGATGATGTTATTAAGACATAAATTATCGCCTTTAAATTTGATAGAACGGAATCCCAAAGACCATATATCTTGTAAAGCTCATAATAGCGCTGAAAGTTCTGATTTAATGATTGTATGGCGACCTTGATATTTACTCATTCTGGCGAAAACAAAATATCCTTGATTGTTTCGAATAACCTATGCTAATCCTAAATGTTGAGAACCTTCCTTATGGACAGTATCATAATTACATTTAACCCATGTTTGAGGAGAAGCTTTCTATTGAATATTAGTATGTCGATAAACTGTGGAATTTTGATTTAAATCCGCTAAGTTCAAAATAGCAATCCACTCTCGAACATCCTCCAAACCTTTTTCAACTAATATACCGGCTGAAATATCTTTGTTGTTGAAAATAAGATCATTCTTCGCCTTCCATAATCGCCACAAAATATAAAAAGGTAGATATTTTTTAGTTGAATCCTGATCAAACTGATCATAGCTACTAATAAAAAATTTGGCATTGTCTTGGATATTTGAAGTTGGATCACAAATAGACATAGTGGAGATACCCATTTTCCTCCAAACCATTTGAGCATAAGGACAACTAAAAAAATCGTGAACCTCATTTTCTTCTACGTCAACACAACGAGAGCATTTATTTTCAGCGATCATCTTCTGGTGAAATAAATGCGATTTGAAAGGAAGCGCATTAGATAATAATTTCCACAAGAAATAGATTTCTTTAGAGAAATCTTTAAAGTCGAGATGGTTTTTGCTAGATCCTGATGATTAGTTAGGATCGGTTGAATTGAAGATGACTCATGATTACATCTCTCAACCGTGTGACGATATCTAGATTTTACATTATATACTCTATTTACAGTATATTTCCAATACCACCCATCGTGAAAGGGATTGGTTGGTAAAAATAATTAATTATAAATGAGATGATGATCATCCTTTTCAATCAAATCTGCAATAAATCTTCATTCTATTGCCCTCACTGACTTTCAAAGTAAGATTAACATATGAAAATAATCTTGGCGTCCGGGGCGGAGAAATTGGAAGGCAATTTATATCTCCAATAAAGATATATATGTTTGTACCAATAGTTCTGAAAAGACCTGATTGTAGTAGTTGTCATCCATATAAAATTGATTGCCACTCAAAAGACGATCGTGATCCTGATTTAGCATATATGAAATCTCCATTCCTATAGTATCTATTCCTTAAAATCCATGATAAAAAACACTGGTCTATGCAATAATTTCCAATATAAATTGGCAGTAGAGCTTGATTGAACTTTCATGTTAGGATGTTTTCGTTGTGATATTTGATTGGAGTAATTGACTCTGACCCATTTTCGACTCTACTTGATAAGTTGTAGTTTTAGCATTGAATTAAGTTTAGATATATAGGTACCAAAAATATTCATATATTCTAAATAATTATTTATTTAATAAATATAAAGTAGAAATATATATAATTTATTTTTGATTTAATTTTAATTTTTAATATTGATTATATAAATAAAATTGGATTATATAAATAAATTTAAATTGTTTCCATCTTGAATAAACAATATTATTAAATAAGTAAAGAATTATATATGTGATAAATACTCAATAAACAAATTTTTGTTTTATATTTTTTGACTATTTTTTCAAAATCTTAATTTTATTTTATATTGTATTTGTATTTTATGTCAAAAATAAATTTTATGTCAAAATATTGAAGATTTATATAAAATATAGTGTTAAATATTTGTATAATGTTATTTTATAAATATTATAGTATATTATATTTAATATTTGTTTTAAAAATATTTTGATAATGTGACACGTTAGCATAATATATCTATAAATCACAAGTGAATATAAGATTTTTTATTAAAATATTTTAGCTATGGAATTAAAGAGTTTTATTTTGAAATTTGGAAAAAATAAAAATAAAAATAATAAAAACTTATGTGGGATTGCGTGAAAATAAAATAAAAAAAGAAACTACGTGGGATTAGAGATAAATATATAATTAAAAATTTGGTATGTAGCAGCTGAGTTTGTGTTAGTCGTCAAAAAGGTAAACAAGTGGAACAACTTGTTTCGCTTCATCTGTATCTTCTTGTTTCCTCCGCCGGAAACTCTTCTTCCACCTCCATTAAAGTCCTTCTTCGATTCTTCAAAAGATTTCCCAACAATGCCGAGCGTGAAGCTTAAACATTCTTCAGCTGACGCCCTATCTTCCTCATCCGATTCCATTCGTCTCCTTTCTCGTGAGACCCTCCGCATCAGCGCTTCGCTCGCTTCCCCTCCTGCTTCCACGCTCCTCGATGATCTCCCTCCTCCAGCTCTGCAGGCGCTTCCCGATTCCCAATTTCTTCATTCCACTTTGAGAATGATCTGCTGCGAGGAAATCGACGGACGTCGATGGAAGTATGTCGCAGAGAGCGATTGTTCTGGGAGGTTTAAGAGGAATTCTGTTCGTGCCATAAGCTTAGAGTCTCCTCAGACTCCTTTTCATGTATGCCAGGTTCCATGGATATTAACTATTTCTTCGTATCCATCTTTTGATTTTTCATGTTGACGCCACTAGAGAATCATGCTTCACGAAATTTGAAAATTTCCCAATTCTGCGTTTTCTTGGGAAATGATTTAATTAATGGAAATGTATCGAATTTTACATTTACAGGAAGTGGGTTCGTTCCTCAGATCTTACGTTGTACCTGAAGGATTTCCTGGTAGTGTCAATGAGTCATATGTTCCATACATGACATGGAGAGCTTTAAAGGTTTGATGATTCTTCATCTTATTATAAGTTCTTAAAATTTTAGTGTATTGATCTTTAGACTGCCATGTTTGTAGCATTTCTTTGGTGGAGCTATGGGTGTTTTCACGACTCAAACCCTTCTTAATTCAGTTGGAGCCTCAAGAAACAGTTCTGCCTCTGCTGCTGTTGCCATCAATTGGATTCTCAAGGTTATCACTTTCTAACACTATTCGAATTTTGTTATGAATCATTGCATTTTGTAAGTTCCTTTTATGCATGGGTGTCTTTAGTTACATTACAACTTGGAAATTTTATATCTAAAGTGTTGCAGAAGCGTACCAATCTTCCCATGCCATGTCTTGTTCATTGTTGAAGTTTTTATAATTCTTGCAGGATGGTGCTGGGCGTGTTGGGAAAATGCTTTTTGCACGGCAGGGAAAGAAATTTGATTATGATTTGAAACAGGTACTTACAAATTAACAAATGCCCTGGTTGAATCTCGCATTCTAACTCACTTCAAACTTCCAGTTACGGTTTGCTGGTGATCTTTTAATGGAGCTGGGTGCTGGTGTAGAGTTAGCGACTGCTGCAGTTCCACACCTTTTCCTTCCACTAGCTTGTGCTGCTAATGTTGTTAAGGTATTGTTATCATTTTTTCACTTCTCATAATTGTTTTCAGCTTTAAAAAATCCCTTTGCCTTGCTACAAGATCTCAATGTTTTTGTTGGTCAATTATTTACTGGGTCGTGGATTGTTTTTATTATCACAGAACGTTGCAGCTGTAACATCAACGTCTACTCGTACACCTATTTATAAGGCCTTTGCTAAAGGGGAAAACATAGGAGATGTCACTGCTAAGGGAGAATGTGTTGGTAATATTGCAGATCTGGTATGTCCCTTTTTAGCATTAGTTCTTACTATTTCTTGGGTGTTTTATTAGTTTTAATCTGTCGAGCGGAATGAACATGGACTTTTACAGGCGACATTTTACTTGTCACTAGTGGTCTCACAATAGATTTTGTGTCATGTTATTGTGTGCGTAGTGTAATATGTTTTTTGGAGCTGGTTATTGATCTTCTTTTTGAGATCTTATTTTTTGTTTAATCTGTTTTCGTTATTATTTATGTGAAGCTGGGAACTGGGTTTAGTATAATGATATCCAAAAGAAATCCTTCGTTGGTCACAACGTTTGGTCTTCTATCATGTGGCTATCTCATGAGCTCTTACCAAGAGGTAGAATGCATCTCCATTACAAGTCTATCACTTTTAATGCCTATCAGATTTTCTGGATGTATTTTTCTCAAAACATGGGTGGTTCTTTCAGGTTAGATCGGTAGTATTGCATACACTAAACCGTGCGAGATTTACAGTAGCAGTGGAGTCCTTTCTCAAGACAGGTTAGCTATGATACAACTTTAGCGTGCACATGAGTGTGCTTCTAAAGCTCTAATTCCCACCCCCAATCGTTGTGGTTAGTCACATTCAAACTTCACAGAATGAGTTTAACATCTATCTGCAGGGCAAGTTCCCTCACTGCAGGAAGGTAATATCCAAGAAAAGATATTCACTTTTCCGTGGGTAGAGGATCGGCCAGTGATGCTTGGTATGTGTTTCATTCCTTAGAAGCTATATTCTTTTTTACTTTATTAATAAAAAGCCTTACTGAAATGGATTTTCGTACCATTTTGCAGGAGCCAGATTTAAGGATGCATTCCAAGACCCCAGCACATATCTTTCAGTAAAGCCACTTTTCGACGTATGCATTTTTCTCCCTACTTAAAGTTTTGAGCTTTGACGTTTCTGTCTCTCCATATGAATATTCTTTCTACTTATTGCAGAAAGAAAGATACATGGTGACATACAACCCTACCAAGGGTAAAGTCTATGCACTGCTGAAGCATCAAGCTAATTCAGATGATATTCTCAAAGCGGCATTTCATGTGGGATGATATTGCAACTTGTTGTATCTCTATTTTGTGACGAAGAAGCAATTACTAAGGCCTAAACTTTCTCATTCGGTTTCACAGGCACATGTGCTACTTCATTTCATGAATCAATCAAAAGATGGTACCCCAAAATCAGTGAAGCAATTAGATCCTGCTTTTGCTCCTATGGAACATGAGATCGAGTCTCGTGTTGCTGAGTCCTGTGAAATGGTTTCTACATCATATGGCATCTTCAAAAGGAGAGCTGCAGAACAGGTAACTTGGTAGAAAATCTGTATATTACTGTTTTATATTTACAAAAAATTTACTTTGGTAATGATAAGGAGAGATTCAACTTTGTTAGGGTTGGAGAATGTCAGAATCTCTGCTTAATCCTGGTCGAGCTAGATTATGTCATATGAATGAGGGAGAGTAAACAACAACCGGTGAAGCTTTTCTTTGATTATAAGTTCAGTTCAGACTTTATAAATTTTGCTGTCTTGGTGTTATGAAAAAAATAAAACAGGTTTTGGTTGGTACACGTTTGATTAACTATGCTGTAAAAACTAGAATGATACGTAGCGTTTGTAAATTGTGTTGCCATTGGTGTAATTCAACCCCTCTTCACTAACAACTAGAGTTAGATAGGAAAAAAGAGTTAATTTCAATTTGAACAATTTTGATCGTACATTTTTATACAATTATGAAGTTAAAGTCTGGATTTCAACATTTAACATTCAATAAATCAAATTTTAGATACAACATAATCAAATCATGCCGTTTTCTACGTTTCCATTAACGGAATATGGTTTTCATTAAAACGGGATGATGTATACGAAGTGGTTGATGTGGCAATACAGGTAGATCAACGTAAGTGAAACAACATCGTTTTGCCATTCAAACGATTCCCCTTGTCTCCTTCTTCCTCTCAATCGTGATTAAAGTTTGTTCATCTTTTTTTCCCTAAAATTGCCATTATCAGAAGCTGCTTCGATGAGATTAAGCAGAAGAGCAAAAGGCTTTTTTTTATGGTGGTCGTGATTTTAGGAAAAGAAAAAGGAACAAACCCTCTTTCTTACAAAATTCTGGTTTATCAGCAGAAGAACTCCTTGCAAAAACTGTGGTTGGTATTGCTATGATTTTCCTTTTGAAACACTTGTTTTTCTCTCAAGTACTTAAGAGTTTTGAATCGCCATTTATCTGCAAGGCTTCACTGAGACTATGAAAAGATCACTTCTAACATCATTGGAGAACCATGTCACACTACTTCTCGAAGCAGGGAATCCATGTACACGCCATCGTAAGTTACTCTTTATTACTTTTGCTTATGTAGCCTTACATTCAAAGGAGACACTAAGATGATTTTGGTTCCGCAGATTTGTATTTATATATTGTTTGAGTGATATCTATTTTTTTAATTCTTTTGATTTTTAACTAAATTTTTGCATCTTTCTATCAAGTTTTCTTCCACACACGGGAAAATAAAATTTTGATCATTTAAATACCAAGTAAAAATTACGTAATATTTTTTTGATAGTTGCAAATATGGAATGCAAAATAAGAATAATTTTAAAATAGAGTGATAATTTTGTTATATATAAGCGTACAAATCACATGCTATGATTGTTGAAAATCATCCAGTTTCATTTAAATTTTCATTTAGAGCTATGATTAACAGAATAGATCGTTGGAATCTGAGACTGAAAATTTTATGAATCCTATCAAAACTAAAATATTTTGTTAAAATCCTCCAATTTTACATTGTAAAAGATTTTTAGATTTTGGAGTTTCAATACACTATATAAGAAGTGAAAATTAAATCATTTAAGCTGAGCGGATCAGTCCCAAATCAGCTCCAACAGACGCTGATAAAATTCTAATATTTGCTCGTGTTTGCATTCCACTTTCTTTTATTATTATTACATACAATTTTTCTTCTATCAATTATTGGATAAAAAAATCCGTTAAAATATGAGATATTCATAATTGAAAGATGATAAATTTAATCTAAAATGTTATATTTCGTTTATGTGAGTGTTAAAATAACATTTATTTTTAATTTTTTTTTAAAAAATTCTGTATTTCTATATTTTTGTAAACCTAATTATTTTAATTTTATTTTATTCTTTACATTGTTTTCTTATTCACTTCATACATGAAATTTTTATAAATACTCCAACATAATTTACACGGTAATTATAACATTTTTAGTTTTACGCACATTATAAAAGTATTTAAGACTTTAATGAAATCAAATACACAATCTTAATCCAAAATCTCTAAAAAAACTGTTACGTGCGTTGCGGATTTAAGATACTAAATAAATATAAAAGAAAACAAAGCTATATATGATTATTTTAATATTTTTAACAACAAAATAATTCATAAATTATTTTAATAAGAATAACAAAATTGATCTTAAAATTTATTTTTATTAAACTAAGAATATACACCGAGGTGATTTTTAAGTTAACATATGAATCATATATAATTTTCAATAAAATTTAAAATATGAACTTCTTAAAAAGTTTTTGAGGCCTGTTGCATTTTAACCAATATTTTGATTGATATTGATTTTTCGTTAATATCAAATATTATTATCAACATAAGATTTCATAATTTTAATAAATTACTTAATTGATATTTAATAATAATTTTCTTAGAATATTTAATAGATTTCTTTCTACTCATTTGGTTTAAAATATTTACATAATTTAAAATTTAAGAATCCATTTCATTTAATTTCAAACACTAGTAATGAAGTATATTTATAGCAGTTATATTGTAACTATAAAAATTTAATCGCATTAAGTCATGACGATTACTTTAATAAAATATTAGATAGTTGTGTTGATGTTTAGATTCTCTTATAAATAGATCGCAAAGTTTCAATTGTAAATTAACATATACAAAATATTTTATTACATTCATTTTATCGATAATTCACTAATTTTTATAGATAAATAGATATGGCTAAAATTAATTCTCATATTACTACCATATTCGTGGTTTTCGCTTTGATATCATCATTTGTTCGCGTTTTCTCTGTCGACGAAGTTGAAGCGAAATCATTGTGGAATACATTTCTTACTAAAATCAATCCTAAATGTGTATTGGATATAATTGATGTTGTTTTCCGAAACGCAATTATCTCTAATATATGTTGTCATGGTCTTGTCCAAAAAGGAAAAATTTATTACGATAAGCTCATCAAATATATTTCGGACAAACCGCATCTTATTGGCAAAAAAACTCAATATTTGAAGAAGAGTGATGATTTGTGGGCTCATTGTGTCTCCATTCCAAAGAATGCTTAAAATTTAATTATTTGAACGAGCAATTGATATTTCATTTCTGTATAATTTCTTTATCACAAATATTCATATTTTCATTGTTATGCATTATAAACCAAACTATAAAAAATCATTCTCCATTTGACTCTCTAACATTTACAATTCTCAGCTCAATTTTAAACTTATAAGTTATCTAATTGGATGTGTGAAATAAAAAATCAAAAAGTTAGATATTGTTTGAGTGATATCTATTTCTTTAACTCTTTTGATTTTAAACTAAATTTTTGCATATTCCTATCAAATTTTCTGTCATTTTTTCTTCCACACACGATAAAACAAATTTTTGTTCATCTAAATACCAAGTAAAAAATTACGTAATATTTTTTTGGTAGTTGCAAATATGGAATGCAAAATAAAAATAATTTTAAAATAGTTTGACAATTTTGTTATATATAAGCGTACAAATCACATGCTATGATTGTTGAAAATAAGTCAGTTTCGTTTATATTTTCATTTATAGCTATGATTAACGTAATTGATCATAGAAATCAGAGACTGAAAATTTTATGAATCCTATCAAAACTCAAATATTTTGTTTGAATCCTCCAATTTTACATTGCAAAATATTTTTAGAATTTGGGGCTTCAAAACACTATAAAAAAAGTAAAAATTAAATAATTTAAGTTGACCGGATCAGTCCCAAATCAGCTCCAACAGACGTTGATAAATTTTAATATTTGCTTGTGTTTGTATTCCACTTTCTCGTATTATTATTACACACAATTTTTTCTTCTGTCAATTATTGGATAAAAAATCCATTAAAATATGAATTATTCATAATTGGTATTGGATAAGAAAATCCATTAAAATATGAGATATTCATAATTAGAAGACGATAAATTTAATCAAAATGTTATAAGAGTGTTAAAATAATATTTATTTAATTTGTCTTAAAGTTCTATATTTCTATATTTTTTAAACCTAATTATTTTAATTTCATTTTATTCTTTACACTATTTTCTTATTTACTTCATACATGAATTTTTTATAAATACTCCAACATAATTTACACTGTAATTCCTATCAAGTTTTCTGTTATTTTTTCTTCCACACAAGGCAAAAACAAATTTTTGATTATTTAAATACCAAGTAAAAATTACGTAATATTTTTTTGGTAGTTGCAAATATGGAATGAAAATAAGAATAATTTTAAAATAGTTCGTTAATCTTGTTATATATAAGCGTACAAATCACATGCTATGATTGTTGAAAATCAGCCAGTTTCATTTATATTTTCATTTAGAGCTATGATTAACGTAATTGATCGAAGCAATCTGAGACTGAAAATTTTATGAATCTTATCAAAACTCAAATATTTTGTTTAAATCCTCCAATTTTACATTGTAAAAGATTTTTAGAATTTGTGACTTCAAAACACTACATAAAAAGTAAAAATTAAATCATTTAAGTTGAGCAGATCAATCTCAAATCAGCTCCAACAGACGCTGATAAATTCTAATATTTGCTCGTGTTTGCATTTCACTTCCTCTTATTATTATTACATACAATTTTTTCTTCTATCAATTATTGGATAAAAAATCCATTAAAATATGAGATATTCATAATTGGAAGATGATAAATTTAATCCAAAATGTTAATTTTCATTTATAAGAGTGTTAAAATAATATTTATTTAATTTGTTTTAAAATTCTGTATTTCTATATTTTTCTAAACCTAGTTATTTTAATTTCATTTTATTCTTTACACTGTTTTCTTATTTACTTCATACATGAAATTTTTATAAATACTCCAACATAATTTACACTGTATTTATAATATATTTAGTTTTAAGCACATCCTAAAATAAAAATTTGATAAGTATTTAAGACTTTAATGAAAACAAATACACAATCTTAATCGAACATCTCTAAGAAAACTATTAAGTGGGTTGGAGGTTTAAGATACTAAATAAATATAAAAGAAAACAAAGCTACATATGATTATTTTAATATTTTAAACAACAAAATAATTCATAAATTATTTTAATAAGAATAACTAAATTAATCTTAAAATTTATTTTCATTAAACTAAAAATATACACCGAGGTGATTTTTAAGCTAACATATGAATCACATATTATTTTCAACAAAATTTAAAGGGCAAATGACTAATTTAACACTAAATACAGTTTTAGTGACTAAATTAGCATCCCTAATCTAAATTCTTATAAACAACATTTTTTTAAATATAAAATGACAAAAATAACCTCATTTAATTTTAACCTAGAACTAACCATTTCCTCATTTTTGAGGATCACGCGCCGGAAGCGATCCGATTTCACCGCCGCAACTCTCCGCCATTTTTCTTCCTTCCAACGAAACTCAAGCTTCTGTGTTAGGTTTTGGGTTCCTTGATTCACCTGAGCCAGCTCTTCCTCCACCGCCTCCTCCTGTTGAAGTATTATCCTCTGAGGTATCGTGTCTGCAACTTCATCTCTCTTTTTTTCTTATGTTTTCTTTTTATTTTTTTCTCTTTTGATTTCTGAGGATATCGTCGCAGTACGCGTCTTCCTCCGTTGCTTTTGCAGTGGATTTGGTTCCTGGAATATATGAAGGTAGATGATTATTATAGTTATGGATTATGTGATCTGTGCATTTTTATCTATCTTAAGCATCCTCGAATTTGATTTGATATAGGAGGGCTTAATTTGTCAATAAGATAAATTTGAATCTACTGCTCGGCTACTTTCTTGCTATATATTTCCATGCAACTATTTCAATGGTTTCTACAGTTCTTGTGTTTTCAATAGTTTCTGCAGTTCTTGTGTTTTTAATAGTTTTTGCGTTTACACTATTTCATAAATGTTACTTACTCTTGGTTTGGAGCTTGAATTGGACCTAGAGCCGAACTGTGGATACTTCAAGACTGTCCAATCAAATACAAAGTCAAACTGATAACCTGTAGATACATAACATTAACAACAGTCTTAGTTTTCTCTTTTCTTTTTATGTGAAGGTTTTCACGCATAAGCTAAAACAAAAAAGGAAAATCAAGACTTTTATCAACCTTCTCGGATGCAGAGATCCTTGAAAAGGCTCTTTAGGTATGGATAATCTGGTTTGTCTTCAAACCGCAATGATCGTACATAGTGAAAGTATGATGTGAACTCAGGTGGAAAAGATTTACATAGAACCTGTGAGTGGAGATTCAAATTGTATTTGTGAATGCAACATTTAGGAAATTAAAGTATTCTTTCCCTAACTTTAAGACAACACAACATCCACGGTAGTTTCAAACATGTTTCTCAATAAAGTTGAAAATGGATTAGAAAGTAGTACCTCTACAGGTGTAAGCCTTTTCTTTTCACCGATCTTGTCATATTTCTGTTTTTTGGTACCCGCACGAAGGCCTTGCCAAGGAAGACTAGGAAGATAAACTGAGGGTAAGGGAAAAATATCAAAAACAGAATCTAAATCTGCATTTATACTATCTCATTTACACTATCTCATTTGAGCTAAATTTGCGTTTACACTATCTCATTTACATAATTGTGCTATTCTTGTTCTGAAACTGTATGGATTGTGCTAGATGTACTTTTGGTGCTATTACACTATTAGGCCATCAATTCAACTGGGACTAAGAAAGTTGATATAATTTTGGTAGATGTAGTTTTTCAATTCAAGCAAAGAATATCACTACTATTGATTTAAAAGTTTTCAGTTACTTTTTAAAGATTAATGTTATTGAACAACAAAACACTAGTCTTTACATGATGTTAGAATGGAATTTGAGCATTATAAACTTTGTATTATCTACATTATCATATACTATAGATTAGAATCATAAATAACATAAGTCCAAAAACAATCAAACATATGTGTTCTTGATTAACTAAACACAAAAAAGATAACATCAAACATAAATAACGTTTTAGAAAGAGATTCCTAAAACATAAAAGATAATACCTAAAATTGATCAAAGTTTTCCTAAAATCAATATTTTAGAAAAAGATTCATAAAATATAAGAGATAATAACTAAAAATTGCATAAAATCTTCCTAAAATTTAATAAACCATATGCAGTTTTACGTTTTAGGAAGATATTTCATATTTTTAGTAAGGTATTCCTTAATTTTATATAAATCAGGTAATGTGCTATTAATTGTTTTACGATTTGTTGTTAACATTAACGAATGCATCTTTTTTATAGGTATAAACATGGGAGACTCATTCCCCCTAAGGATACCTTTACCTCAGTTGCAATATAGTTTCGGAGAAGAACCGCAACAAGTATTACAAACTTTGTGAACATTGTATCAACAAACTCGTTTTGTTGTTGTTATTTTGCTAGATCCCTCGTATTACAATCTTTGTGAACATTGTACCAAAATTATGTAATGATCTTTTGGGATGGTTTAATGAGTATTGAATAAAATTTTCATTTCTTTGTAAGTTTGTACTCTCTTTGTTCTTTGCTAGATGTAGATTTTCAGTTCAAGGAAAAGAAAATCATTACTGATTTGAAAATTTGCACTGATTTTTCAAATGTTAAAGTTATTGAGCAACAAAACACTAGTATTTACATGATGTTAGAATGACATTTGGGCATTATAAACTATGTAGTAGAATACACAATTATATCCTATAGATTAGAAGCGTAAATAACATAAGTATAAAAAAATCAAACATATGTGTTCTTGATTACCTAAACATAAGAAAAAGGTTACGATTTTTAAGAAGGAATTCCTAAAACATAAGAGATAGTACATAAATTTGCATAAAGTCTTCATAAAATTTAATGAAGTTTCAGTGTAAGAGAACGTGATATAAGATTCCAATGTATATCTGCATAAAATAGAGCCCAAATAACTGCAATGTCAAGGTTTTTCATAGTAATGGTTAGATAAGAGGAATAGTGAGTAATTGATTAGGAGTCTCTTACTTTGTAAATCAAACTCTTAGTTCGATATTCCACACTTTTGTTGATTTCTCGATTTATCAGCTTGACAAATACTTTACCTCCCAACTGAGTGACAAACTGAATGATTAGAATATAGATAGCTGTCAATAAAAACCCGAAGCAATCATAGAAAATTTTTTATGCTTTTAACAAACTTGCTAGCACTTAACTATATCAGATGTGATAATCTCGTAAAGATGAGCATATACTTCAAATGGAAATTAGAGGCATATAATGCTCATGATAACAAGAACATCATTCCTAAACTATAAGCAAACCATTCATATATGTCATATGCTTCCTTTTCTTTGGATTTCTCATTTCCAATATTCTTTATAAGGTCTTTTGGAAATGGAAGGGAATTCTATTCCATTCCAAGAAATCTATATATTTGATTGGGGCTAACTAAATAATTTATCTGCCATCTAAAAGAATAGAAACAGTTGGCAGAGAATCGACACAAAAACTAAAATCAGTATTCATAAAATAATATAAATTGTTGCTCAATTATGTATCAGTGTATAGGAATCCTACCTAGCTAACAAGGTCGCATTTTTATGTTTCCAAAACTAAAGAAACAAGGCATCCCAGAGGATTGTGATAACAAAGAAACTCAGGAGAACAAGAAACTGCAAAGATCTCACCAAAGAAAGATTGCAAACAAGGCATGATAGATATGCCGGCATGTTCTATTAGTATTTACTTAGTTTTTTACAGAATTAAAAACTTACCCGACATCAACCATCTGCACTATAAATCTGAGCAAGACTGGAAATATAATTCATTCCGTATACATTCTCAAGAACGAAAAGTAGTCTCCAATCTATGATTATTTAATGTTATGAGTTTCATACCAAAAACTTTCTACCACAACATACAGTAAGTTTAGATGTGTATATGTGTCTACCTTTACACCAAAGTAAGAGTAGATGTGATCATTTGGTTGGTTTGTGAAGTTTCACCAATTTAATGCCCAAATTTGAAATTCTTTCCTCTTGAATTCATTTACAATTAGCGTGAAATTAAAATGATTCTAGAGTCTACACTACTTGTAACCCAACATATACAATAGAATACATACCATGAAGAAGAAATATTTTGCCCAACGAAACTCTTTGCCATCAAGTTTCAGTGTGATGTTGTACCCATCACAGTTTACCTGTAACTCACAAAAGTTCATTTTTTGTGTTATGAGTCAAGAACGCTGTAACATACTAGAGCAATCGAAAACGTGCTAATAACTTAATTGGCGTAAAGAAATAGTAAATATAAAGACGAGTTAAAGAGAAGGAACTAACAACTCTATAAAGAAGATGTTGATAGCACCGAAAAGGTTCTAACCAGCTAAATAGTGTCCCAGAGATGAAGAGGTCAAATTTGAAAAGATCTATCCGGAGATGATGTTGACGTTGTCGAAATTGAAGAGATCCTTCTGAAATCAACGAAATGAAGGAGACAAAATTGAATAGATCTCGTAGGAGATGACGTTGCCAGAGATCATGCCGGAGAAGGAGATGGAAATCGCGTTTCCGCAGATCTTCCGCCGAAGACAAATCACGGCCTTCTTCGATGCTCGTCAACACAAATTCTATGAAATAAGGATATAATAGTATTTTGTATATGTTTATAATGCTATATATGGGATTTTATAAACGGAGTGCTATATTTGTCTATAAAAGTTGATTTGATGCCATTACAGGGTATTTCTCAAATTTAAAATATGAGCTTCTTAAAAAGTTTTTGATGTCTGTTGCATTTTACCTAGTATTTTGATTGATATTAATTTTTCATTAATATCAAATTTTGTTATCAACATAAGATGTCTTTATATTTTTATTAAATTATTTAATTGATATTTAATAACAATTTGATTAGAATATTTTATAGATTTTTTTCTACTCATTTGGTTTAAAATGTTGACATAATTTAAAATTTAAGAATCCATTTTCATTGAATTTCTAACGCTAGTAACGAAGAACATTTATAATAGTTATATTATAACTATAAAAAAAATTAATCGCATTAAGTTATGACGGTTAATTTAATAAAATATTAGATAGTTGTGTTGATGTTTAGATTCTCTTATAAATAGATCGCAAAGTTTCAATTGTAAATTAAAATATGCAAAATATTTGATTACATTCGTTTAAACGATAATTCACTAATTTTTATAGATAAATAGATATGGCTAAAATTAACTCTCATATGACTATCATATTCGTGGTTTTCGCTTTGGTATCAACATTTTTTCCCGTTTTCTCTGTCAACGAAGTTGAAGCGAAATCATTGTGGAATACGTGTCTTACTAAAATCACTCCTAAATGTGCATTGGATATAATTGATGTTGTTTTCGGAAAGGCAATTATCTCCAATATATCTTGTCATGGTCTTGTCCAAGAAGGAAAAATTTGTCACGATAAGCTTATCAAATATATTTCGGACAGACCGCATCTTATTGGCAAAGAAACTCAATATTTGAAGAATAGAGATGATTTGTGGGCTCATTGTGTCTCTATTCCAAAGAATGCTGAAAATTTAATTATTTGAACGAGCAATTGATATTTTATTTCTATATAATTTCTTTATCACAAATATTCATATTTTCATTGTTATGCATTATAAACCAAACTATTAAAAAATCATTCTTTATATGACTCTCTAATATTTACAATTCTCATCTCAATTTTAGACTTATAAGTTACCTAATTGGATGTGTGAAATAAAAATAAAAAAATTATATATTGTTTGATTGATATCTATTTCTTTAAATATTTTGATTTTAAACTAAATTTTTGCATATTCCTATCAAGTTTTCTGTCATTTTTTCTTCCACACACGACATAACAAATTTTTGATCATTTAAATACCAAGTTGAAAATTACGTAATATTTTTTTGGTAGTTGCAAATATGGAATGCAAAATAAGAATAATTTTAAAATAGTTTGATAACGTTGTTATATATAAGCAGGGCCAGGCCTGGGCCCAAGCAAAGCAAGCCCGTGCTTGCGGCCCTCACTATTAATATAAAAAATCAGTCCTTATTTCAAAAGTATTCTTAGCACAAATGGTAAATAAAAGTAAACTGCTTCCTTGAATTCTTCGGTTCAAGTCCTTATAACAACAAATTTTTTAAAAAATTAGAACGACCCAATTTTTTTGTAGTATAAAACGGCTCTTTTTTTTGGCTTGCGGCCCTGTTAAATTCAGGGCCGGCTCTGTATATAAGCGTACAAATCACATGTTATGATTGTTGAAAATCAGCCAGTTTCGTTTATATTTTCATTTAGAGCTATGATTAACGTAACTGATCGAAGCAATCTCAGACTGAAAATTTTATTAATCCTATCAAAACTCAAATATTTTGTTTAAATCCTCGAATTTTATATTGCAAAATATTTTTAGAATTTGGGACTTCAAAAAACTATATAAAAAGTAAAAATTAAATTATTTAAGTTGAGCAGATCAATCCCAAATCAGCTTCAAGAGACGCTAATAAATTCTAATATTTACTCGTGTTTGCATTCCACTTCCTCTTATTATTATTACATACAATGTTTTCTTCTATAAATGGATAAAAAAATCCATTAAAATATGAGATATTCATAATTAGAAGATGATAAATTTAATATAAAATGTTATATTTCGTTTATAAGAGTGTTAAAATAATATTTATTTAATTTATTTTAAAATTCTGTATTTGTATATTTTTCTAAACCTAATTATTTTAATTTCATTTTATTCATTACAATGTTTTCTTTTTTACTTCATACATGAAATTTTTATAAATACTCCAACATAATTTACACTGTAATTATAACATTTTTATTTTTAAGTACATCCTAAAATAAAAATTCGATAAGTATTTAAGACTTTAATGAAAGCAAATACACAATCTAAATTCAACATCTCTTTGAAACTGTTAAGTGGGTTGGAAGTTTAAAATACTAAATAAATATAAAAAACAAAGCTACATATAATTATTTTAATATTTTAAAAAACAAAATAATTCATAAATTATTTTAAGAAGAATAAGAAAATTGATCTTAAAATTTATTTTCATTAAACTAAAAATAGACACCGAGGTGATTTTTAAGCTAACATATGAATCACATATTATTTTCAACAAAATTTAAAATATGAGCTTCTTAAAAAGTTTTTGATGCATGTTACATTTTAACCAATATTTTGATTGATATGGATTTTTCATTAATGTCAAATTTTGTTATCAACATAAGATGTCTTTATATTTTTACTAAATTATTTAATTGATATTTAATAACAATTTGCTAAAAATATTTTATAGATTTCTTTCTACTCATTTGGTTTAAAATGTTGACATAATTTAAAATTTAAGAATCCATTTTCATTGAATTTCTAACACTAGTAACTAAGAACATTTATAGCAGTTATATTATTACTATAAAAAATTTAATCGCATTAAGTTATGATAGTTACTTTAATAAAACATTAGATAGTTGTGTTGATGTTTAGATTCTCTAATAAATAAATCAAAAAGTTTCAATTGTAAATGAACATATGCAAAATATTTTATTACATTCATTTAATCGATAATTCACTAATTTTTATAAATAAATAGATATGGCTAAAATTAACTCTCATATGACTACCATATTCGTGGTTTTCGCTTTGATATCAGCATTTGTTTCTGTTTTTTTCTGTCGACGAAGTTGAAACGAAATCATTATGGAATACATGTCTTACTAAACTCACTCCTAAATGTGCATTGGATATAATTGATGTTGTTTTCGGAAATGCAATTATTTCTAATATATGTTGTCATGGTCTTGTCCAAGAAGGAAAAATTTGTCACGATAAGCTCATCAAATATATTTCGGACAGACCGCATCTTATTGGCAAAGAAGCTCAATATATTAAGAAGAGAGATGATTTGTGGGCTCATTGTGTCTCCATTCCAAAAAATGCGTAAAATTTAAGTATTTGAACGACCAATTGATATTTCATTTCTGTATAATATCTTTATCACAAATATTCATATTTCTATTGTTATGCATTATAAACCAAACTATAAAAAATCATTCTCCATATTACTCTCTAACATTTACAATTCTCAGCTCAATTTTAAACTTATAAGTTACATAATCTGAGGTGTGAAATAAAAAATCAAAAAGTTAGATATTGTTTGAATGATATCTATTTCTTTAACTCTTTGATTTTAAACTAAATGAGAATAGTCTTTTAAACTAAAAATCAATCAGCTTTCAACACTTGCTCCAAATGTGAGATATGATTCAAAAAGTTTTTACAATAAATGAGAATATCTTGTGAGTAAACAACTACAATATTACTTATAAAGTCATTCGAACATGGTCATGAGCCGCATGAAGGTGCTTGGTGCGTTAATTTGACCAAATGGCATAACTAGTCATTCACCTAGATCTTATTCTTGGTCTTGAAGACAATCTTCTATTCATCCCTCTCGCATTTTTATCTGATGATAGCCGTCATTCAAATGTATTTCGAAGAAAATGTTGGTCTCACTCAGCTCATCTAGCATATTTTCCAAGCATAGTAACGGCTGCGAGTATTTTATGATGATGTTTTTGATGACACGACAGTCGGCATACATTTTCCATGTGCCATATTTCTTTCGCATCACTAGACGGGCCCGTATGTAGCTTTTGTCCATATGATCTTATACTTGCTTCTCCAATTCCTTAGTCTCTTGCGGATTCATTTGGTAGACCGATTTGTTGGGGAGAGTTGAGTCTGGGACAAGAACTATTTGGTGTTCTATCACCAAATAGTTGTACTCGCTTCTCCAATTCCTTAGTCTCTTGCTGGTTCATTTGGTGCTCTATCACACGAATTGGTGGGAATCCAGCTTGGATGTCCTTGGGAAAACGCCCCTATACTTATCTAGCACAACATTGAATTAGGGTGGAAGTTATAGCTCTTTGAAACTTAAATTTAAGTACTCTTTATAGACCATCAATAGCATGGTGCCTTTGGCACTCACGGTATTTTTAATATCACCAGAAATATTTTAAAGGATATACGATTTATCTTAGCCTTATGTTTATCCAAGATTGAAATTTATGAATTTTGTATGAGTTGAACTTACGGTCGTTGTGACTGAATGAGTAGTAGTTAATACAACTATTCTGAATTGTGGCTTGGTTAAAATGTCACGTTCTACCACTTTCACATGCACCACATTATTTAAGACTCGATCTTGATATTTTCCCTATTGAATGGAACACTCATTTGCTCGGTGACTTTTAATTCAGTGATGTCTAACTTGTACGGCTTCGAATGTTTTAACTTTTTTCAACAGTAATTTGTCCACCATAAATTTGTTAGAAACATTAGCATAACCACCTCCATCAATTATACTATTACATAACTAGTTGTTAATAGTACAACAAGTGTGGGAACATGTTCTATATTTGGACTTCCTCTCATGGATGGGTCAGGACATCAAGCACTCTTCGGGTCATTAGTACCTAACGGGAAGGCATTCTACACCATCTTCTTGGACTGCTTGGTCATTTTCATATGCATCTCGTGTTTCGTAATCTCTGGTTGAAGTAATGGTCATGAAATTCTCTTACCATGTGACCTAGGTCTTGAGACTTAAAATAAATAATGCCACGAAAAACTTAGTTCTATCCAATTTTAGTTGGGTTTAGTTTTCTTACAGAAGAAACTTTTTCTAATTTTGATAAGCAATTTGTTCAATACCAAAACTTTCAACGAAGTTTAAGAACATTAAAATCACCCACCCGTAAATATGAAATCCTTTTCCGTTGTAACTTGATGCTTCATTGTGCACAAGTGAGAACGTACAAAGATACGAACCAATGCTACGCTGTATATAGTAAAAAGCATTCCTCAGCTTTATTTTTTTTTGCAGCTGTTACCTACAACTTAGCTATTGTGTTGCTTCCCACTTTTTTTGCCCTTCTTCTGTTTCTGCTTCAACTGCGTCAAACCTGCGGCTGTAATCTTCACATTCCCGACAAGCGCAGCCATCAGCTCGGGATCCGTACATGCCTTCATCAGCTCTTTCTCCCTTACTGTTGCCTCCGACATATGGGTGAAAAGATTCATTGCCGTTTTTGCAGCTGTCCAAACACAAAACAAACATCAATAGAATCCAAAACCTCCACAGTTACAACTATTTTCAGTTTCTATATTAGATATATGGAAGAAAATGGGCATTACTACCTTTTCCTTTCTTCATGCTGCCTGGAATCGCTTTGACTCTGTATTTATATGACTGAAGAGCGTTGTAGGGGCCGCACACGGGGACAGCGTACAACAGAATGTCGGTTGGCAACGGGTTACCAGTTAGGTAATCGACATCAATCAGTTTTTCTTTCTCTTCTTCCCCAACCTCATGAATATCCTCTTCTTCCATTACCACTTTATCCATGTCTGAAGATTCTTTTCCATGGCAGTCCCTCGCAAGGTGTCCAACTTTCTTACACCTATAACATATTTTCACAGCATCTTCTGTTTCTGCAAACAGAAAAAAATTATCAGTGCCCTATGCTGCGACACAAATGAGATGGATCAAAAAGTTTACCTTCAGACGATTTCTTCTCTTCGATGACTGCAGTCTTTGCGTTCTGTGATTCAACATCATTCTTCTGTGGCTTTCCAGAAGACTGCACAGGGAAGACAATTCATTTTTCCCAAATTCAATACAGATGAGATAAGAATCGGAAAAAGGGACAATCCAAACTGGAGGGTTCAGAAAGTACTTACTGCCAACAACGCCATCCGTATTTGTTTTTCTTCTTCGTCTTGATCACCATATTTCTCCTTCATTTTCTTAAGTTTACCCCTTTGCCCACGGCTGACTTTTTCCCCAGCTGGCTTGTTTTCAGGTATGCTCTTGTTGGCTTGGCTTGAAGAAACATCTTTTTCCTTCCGTTGCTGGTTTTCTTGCCCAGTGTTACCATCAGCAGCTGTACTACCGCTTTGGCCTACCTTAAGCTTTCTTCTTTCAGCTTTTGACATGTAAGGCTTATCTCTCACTATTACTTTTTTTTCTTCCTGTTTCATCTTCTCTTTAAATTCGTCTTTTGATATCTCGATTGTATGGTTCTTACCTGCCACCACCGCAGTACCAAGACCAAGGGTTCTATCAAGAAGATCTTCAAGCTGTGAGGTAGCTGATGAAACATTTTCTCCAGCAATGCCAGATGAATTCATGTCTAAGGAAGAAGTATCTTGGTTCAATTCTGTACTTGATTCCTGTAAATCAATTTCTCCTGATGCAGAAACATCTTCACTCACTGCTTCGGTTTCTAACTCAGCATCTGAATGCTCATCAGGAGCATGTGTTTCCATTACAACATCATTTGTTCCTTCCTCTTCACCTCTTACCCTTCTCTCATTCAAATGAGCTCCCAAGGAGCTCTCGTCCAAACGAAACAACAGTCCAAAACCCATGATAAGTGGATGTGGTGGAAGGAAGTTTTTCTTACCTCGTATCATGAAACTTCCAACTGTAAGGTATTCTCCAGTAGGAGCCGTTTTACTCACCTGATGAGGATAAACCCACCATGCACTAGTAACTATCTTGGAATCCCAGGCCTGACTATGACACACCTGCATCCGAAAACATCCAAATGTCTGCCATTAAGACACTGCACCCATATTCACACAAAATTCAAGTAACTAAAATGATATGAAATTTCTTACCGTAAAACATCCAGCTTGGTTCAAAGTGAGAGGCGGCACATTTTGTTCAGGTTTGTGATTCTTTATCACAGTACTAGATGCTCCATGAAGCTCTGCATGTACATACCTAAGAAAGCATGGTAGAAAGAAACTTAGGATAATATTTGAACTCTTAAATCTTAATACCCAGACTAACCAAAGAACTCTATACATGACAACTTACAGATCTCCTTTTGACATGTAACGTTTGACAATCATCTCATTTTGCTGAGCATCACGACCACTGATGACCAAGTAGTTCTCACTGCTAATGAACCAATTGAACTTTTCAAACCAGTGGACTTTTCTCATGTGCGAAATAGTTGCAACCATTTTCTCCTTTTTATCCAGAAGAATGCAAAAATGATTAATTGACTATGAGAAAGAAACACTAAACAAGATTAACGAGGATGAAATCAGAAGCTTACTTGAGAAAGCTGGTGGCGTGTCTTTTTCTCAGCTGCTCTAAAAGCCTTTTCATGAGCTGAAACAGTCTTCTCCTGTTTGGTTTCTTGTTTCTTCTTCATTCCATACCAGCGCCTAGCATTACCGTGTGCCGAAAGTGATAAGTCAACCTCCACCTGTGATAATTACATATCCAACCCCCTATATGTCAGAACAAGAAAGAAGACAAGTTTTGTGTATTCAGTGTGGGGGTGAAATCAGCACCTTTTCCACCGGAAGTGTCTTCTCATCATCATCCATTTCATCAAGATTGTTGCACAACAACAAGGTCATGCAATTCTTCTCTAGATTCAGTTTGTCAATGAGTCCAGCAACAGGATTTCCTAATTTTTTTTCTTCCTTGACCATGCGAGCAAGATCATCCCAGCCCATACCCTTTGCAAGGGCTACACGAACAGCTAATATGGCAGCATCTACGTCTTCTAAGTTGTACTCAATTAACTCAGCCATATTAACACAATGATTGACTTCTTTCTTCAGAATTTGAACACGGTTTTCCTACAACATGAGTGCAGAAACATTAAGATAAGTTTAATGCTGGATAAAAGTCAGCAATATATGGAAATGGAAATATCACAAACCTGATCCTGGCGTATCTTATTGAGTTTCTGACTGGCAGAATCTTCTTTTGCCTTTTGTTGATGCTCAGACCTTTGGCTCTCAATTTTGCTGTAGAACTCATCCAAAGCCGCATCAAAATTTTCAAACGTTTCATACACTCTTGATTTGAATTGATTTAATAAGATTGAACAGAACTCATCATACATCTGTAGACAACCAGACAAGAGAATGTGCACTATGAAATCCATTGCCATTAGTTAACCAAAAAGCAGAAAAAGAAGAGAAACAGGAAAAAAAATATTACAATACAATACTGACCTTTTTAACACTTCCTGACTGAGAAGGCGTGTCATTTGCCAAAATTTGTTTTTGCATTAAAATATAACCTTCCGGAACTTTTTGACCATACAAAATATCTTCAAGCCAATCTTCAAATACGATTACCGCTTGAAACAATAACTGAATCTCATTATCACCTAACTTTTTGCCTTCTGAAACTTTGGTTGTTGGAATTAGACCAGCATCCAGAATTATGTGCTCTGAGAGCTGTGGCCCATACCCCAAAACGTCACCAAGAATATTCTTCAGAGTATATTGTTTAGAACCCGTAGAATCAGTTGACTTCCCACCCTTCTTGACACCATTCTGCTCCTTCGATTCATTATGTTTTGTTTCGTGATCCTTAAGCGAGAAAGCAGTAAGTGATTCCTCCAGCTTTGAAACAGTGGTTCTCTCAAAGACTCGACACATCTCTATGGGGTAACGGTGTCGAGACATTATAGAAAAACCCTTATTGTCATCTCTGCAATAATTGAAAACAAAAAATCGCTACAAAAGCCACACCAATAAAGGGGAATGTCTCTCAGAGTAACAGGTGATAACTGTCACCTTGAGAAGATCAAATTTGAAAAGAAAAATGAAACTTTAGCAAAAACAAAACGAAATTGAATGACTAACCTATGTGACCGGAGGAGTGTCATGATCATATACTCAGAATCTGTAAGAATGATATTTCCTTGAGCATACAACTCCAATATAACATAGTGTGCATTAGCACCTAGGCCAAACTGGAAGACAATGATCTGGTGCCAATAGCGAAAGAAATAGCAACTATAACGAAACGCAATGGAACCAAACCAAACAAACACAAGAAGGTTCCAATTTCCATACCCTATCGTAACCAAGCTGCCGAACATCCTCAAGCCTCCTAGTCCGAATATGTTTTCTTAACTTCAAAGTAAACCCAGATGGTGTATTGCTCTTATCCCTAACAAGCCCAGAAAATCAATGGTACTGCCAAAAAAGCTGAGAAATATCGATGATGAAATAGATGGGTTTTTTTACCGGACATAAGCTGTGGTATGCAAACGAACACCACTTTCCATCAAGAGCAAAACCTTCTCACTCTCTCCAGATTCTGTTATTCCGCTACTATTCAATAACTTGAACATATACGTCTGCATCAAATTGAAGCAAATCAAACCAAGCTTTATCGTGGATGAACCATTATTAAAAACAAATCGACGAATGGATTTCTCCGAGGGATACGAAACGTGAATATTGTACTTTGGGCGATATATCATAGACGTTGGAGCATCTCATGCCGATTAATCGCTTCAAGCATTTGACCTCTGCGGCAACGTCTGCCGTGTTCATTCGCACCTTCACCATTTCGTAAACCCTATTTCTCTCTCTCACTCTCTCTTCTCGGAATTGTTGGTAACTGATGAGATGAATCGAATTTCTGGGAGGAGAAGAAAGGTCCGTAGGAAGAGAGCTGAGCTGAGCGTAGTTGAAGAAGAGAAATTTGTAAGCTTTACATCTGTTGGGCCGCAAAGAAGATGGGCCTCCAAAGTTTGTAGCTTTGATTTTGTTGGCCCTCAAATAACACAAGCACATACATCTACGTCTATACTGATATGTTCGAATAAGCAGAAAAGAACTATTTTATAAAGTCATTATTAAATAATATCAGAGAGATGAAATTTTTTCTTAGTTTTTTATTATATTATGTTATTAAATTTTTACAATAGCAATACATGTATATATAAATAGAGTAAACTAACCGACTTACTAAAGGCGGTGATGGTACGATGAAGAATCATCCATTTGGAATATTCTCCTTTCATTATTTATTATTATAAAGGTATTACATATTGTTTTATTAACAATCTTAATGCAAAAAATTAATGAGATAAATACCATGATAAAGGGAAAAAAATATATATACGCATCTCTTGGAGAAGATGGATATGTTTCCTTTCATATCTCGCAGATGAAGCATTCCAATATTCTAAAAAAACATATTTTAAATCTTGCAGATGACGCATTCCAATATTCTAAAAAAATATATTTTTTGAATGTTATTGTAGGAAGCGCTTTTGTAAACATATATGATACATTATCGCTTGAACGAATATATTCAATGTCAAGTTCTTGATTTTTTTTCTCAAGTTTTGGATATAAGAAAAGAATTCCGGAAGAATATATTTTGTCCGGCCACTCTTGATATAACCTTATTTGATTTGGGGTGACACATGCATTATTATTTTCGTATATTTTGTTGGCTGCTTATTGTTGAATAGTCCACTTGTTCATTCGATATATTAGATTATGAATCTAAGTCATACACATTCTCTAAATGCTTCATGAAGAGCAATGAATTTCGCATAGTTTGAAAAACTAACAACCAAAGTTTGTTTTTGAAAATGTCATGAGATCGCAGTTCCAGCAATTGTGAAAACATAACCGGTTTAGGATCGAACTTTATGTGGATTCTATAAATATCTAGCATCTACAAAACCAACTAGACCAAACTCAGAATTTCTAAAATAAAATAATCTCAACTCTATTGTACCTTGTAGATAACGAAAAATATATTTTATTTCATTCCAATGTTTGCGTGTAGGTGATGAACTATTTATCGTAAGTAAATTTGTAACAAATATTATATCAGTCGAGTACAATTTGGCGGATACATAATACCACTGCTATCACTCATATAAGATACTTCAGAAACTAATATGTTTTCGCTATCTTCACAAAGTCGAAATAAATCTTTATTTATATCAAACGATCGATTAACCATTGGAATACTCAAATGATTCGTTTTATCCATATTAAATCATTTTAATATTTCTTTATTATAATTTAATTGATGTACAAATATCTCATCTTGGAAGTGTTCAATTTGGAATCCGAGACAAAATTTTGCCTTTCAAACTCTTCTTTCATATGGATTCTTGCATCATCAATTTCCTTTTAAGTTCTAATTATATTTAGGTCATCTACATATACAACAATGATCACAAAGTCTAATGGAGATTGTTTATAAACATACAAGGGCATATTACATTATTAATTTATCTTTTTTAACAAATATTCACTTAAACTATTATACCACATGCGACCATATTATTTTAACCCATATAATGATCGTTGTAACTTGACCGAATACAGTTTTTTGGGTCATTTAGAGATCTTTGGTCCTTCTAGGATTTCATGTCTATATCACTATTAAGGATTCCATATAGGTATGAAGTAACTACATTCACAAAGTGCATTTCTCACATTCTAGATGATGATAAACTCATTAAATATGTGAATTTAATTGCATCAATAACCCGAGAATGTGTTTTTTCATATATAATCTATTTGTGGTCTTTGAAAAAACTCTTCTACCATAAGACGAGCTTTATTTCTCATGACCTCATTTTTCTCATTTTTTCTCACAAAAACCCATTTGCACCTCCACTAGCACGACATTTTCAGTTGTAGTGACAATAGGTATAAAAAAATTTTTTTAAGAAAAATCATTTATTTCTCATGGCTATTTGTCATTTCTACGAATCAGGTCTTTTTGACACTTTGTTACAGACATTGAATATGTATCATCATTTTTATTCTCAATTTTTTTGTATACAGAAATGGTAAATATTCTATCAATATCTTCTATTTCATTTATGACCCATAGTTTCCTATTTTGGGTATAGTTAATGGAAATCTCATATATTCTATATCGCGTTCGTCTTCTGGACGAATTTTCTTCTTAGGATCTTCGAAAACCAGTTTGCATATGTCTTCCAGACATTCTTTTTGAATTGGTTCCTCTATAAACTTTTCACAAATATTTTTGAGACATTATTCTTTGTAAGTTTCTTCGGTAACCTTTTCATTTTATTCTCCCATATTCTTTTTCCTGTGGAGTCTTTTATTTTAAGCCTATCGATCTCTACCTCTTTAACTAAACTTTGGGTTCATTTTCTTTATCACCATCAAAATGTTTTATACGAACATTAATTCTTGATGGGACATTCACAACATGTATATATGATTTTGTCACTCTTTTTGTATTTGTGAATGCATGTAGCTGATTTGCTAATTTTACAAAAAAATTTCTTCTTCTTCTTCTTCTTCTTCTTCTTCTTCTTCTTCTTCTTCTTCTTCTTCTTCTTCTTCTTCTTCTTCTTCTTCTTCTTCTTCTTCTTCTTCTTCTTCTTCTTCTTCTTCTTCTTCTTCTTCTTCTTCTTCTTCTTCTTCTTCTTCTTCTTCTTCTTCTTCTTCTTCTTCTTCTTCTTCTTCTTCTTCTTCTTCTTCTTCTTCTTCTTCTTCTTCTTCTTCTTCTTCTTCTTCTTCTTCTTCTTCTTCTTCTTCTTCTTCTTCTTCTTCTTCTTCTTCTTCTTCTTCTTCTTCTTCTTCTTCTTCTTCTTCTTCTTCTTCTTCTTCTTCTTCTTCTTCTTCTTCTTCTTCTTCTTCTTCTTCTTCTTCTTCTTCTTCTTCTTCTTCTTCTTCTTCTTCTTCTTCTTCTTCTTCTTCTTCAAAATATGGTCATGTTATGTTAGTTTTTGAGCAAAACGATTTGCAAAACGATTTTAATAATTTTAAAAGTATATTGAGTATGGATTAGATTTATGATGTAGATACTTTGACATTGATGTTCATTTCGTATTTTATGTGTTAATATTTGAAACTTAATACACTTTATAAGATATATTACATCGTCTCGATCAATGAGATTTCTAATATATAAAGTGGACAAGACAGTGACCTCGTCTACTACATCTCTGGAATAAACATCAGGCCTTATAGTCTTTCCATAGTTACTCATACCATACATGCCATCAACTTAATCAAAAGGAGTATCGTTTTTCTGCTCCTCCCTACCTATAGATCTTGACTCAACCAGACACGTTACTGTCTCTCCTAAATAGTCAACATCATCAAAACATATCATATTTCATGGGCTCATTATATCACTGAAAATTCTTTTTGCCCCTCTTTCCTCTTCTACTTTTCATTTTCTATGTAGGTTCTATGAGCTCAAATAGACATCGTTACCAAGTTTCATATTTCATAAAAAAAACTTAAATTTCTCATTAAAAAATTGGGAAATTGAGATTTTATCAACTTAACAAAATTATCAATGTTGGGGATGGCTACTCGAGAGACATTTGGAATAGAAAAGTTCAATAAATAAGTATAATATCAAGTTTTTGAAATGAATATTGATTTTCGGATTTTTTTGAAACTATAAAAAACTAGTCTCTGAATATTTAGTTCGAATAAACTTTAATGTGAAAATCAAATCAATCCCTATAATCCAATGTCAATCAATGTTATTCACGTTATTTTTAACAGTTTTGTTTTACAAATTCAAGTTTATGCTCACCTAAATTGATGATTGTAAAAATCTACTTGTTTCCTTGGTAATGCAAATGTTGTAGAATAACTAATACACTTTATAAGATATATTACATCGTCTCGATCAATGAGATTTCTAATATATAAAGTGGACAAGACAGTGACCTCGTCTACTACATCTCTGGAATAAACATCAGGCCTTATAGTCTTTCCATAGTTACTCATACCATACATGCCATCAACTTAATCAAAAGGAGTATCGTTTTTCTGCTCCTCCCTACCTATAGATCTTGACTCAACCAGACACGTTACTGTCTCTCCTAAATAGTCAACATCGTCAAAACATATCATATTTCATGGGCTCATTATATCACTGAAAATTCTTTTTGCCCCTCTTTCCTCTTCTACTTTTCATTTTCTATGTAGGTTCTATGAGCTCAAATAGACATCGTTACCAAGTTTCATATTTCATAAAAAAAACTTAAATTTCTCATTAAAAAATTGGGAAATTGAGATTTTATCAACTTAACAAAATTATCAATGTTGGGGATGGCTACTCGAGAGACATTTGGAATAGAAAAGTTCAATAAATAAGTATAATATCAAGTTTTTGAAATGAATATTGATTTTCGGATTTTTTTGAAACTATAAAAAACTAGTCTCTGAATATTTAGTTCGAATAAACTTTAATGTGAAAATCAAATCAATCCCTATAATCCAATGTCAATCAATGTTATTCACGTTATTTCTAACAGTTTTGTTTTACAAATTCAAGTTTATGCTCACCTAAATTGATGATTGTAAAAATCTACTTGTTTCCTTGGTAATGCAAATGTTGTAGAATAACTAGGTATTCTATTTAACTGATCATGTCAAGCTCGTCAATCAGTTAACTGCTTAAATACAAAAGAATACTATGACCAAGTCATTGGCTCCCGACCAATGCTGTCCGAATCCGACCAGGTCCCGAGATACTCGGACCAACCTGTCCGAATCCGACCATGTCCCGAGATACTCGGACCAACCTGTCCGAATCCGACCATGTCCCGGATGACTCGGACCAACACTGTCCAAACTCCAACCAGGTCCCGAATGACTCGGACCATCTGTCCAATTTCCGACCAAGTCCCGGAAATCTCGGGCCACTTGTCCGAATTCCGACCAAGTCCCGAAATACTCGGACATCCTGTCCGAATACTGACCAAGTCCCGAAATACTCGGATATCCTGTCCGAATACCGACCAGGCTCCGATAAATCCATCCAGCCGTCCTGAGTCTCGACCAGGCTCCGAGAACTCCGATTGCCTGTGATTTACCGAACTCGGTGGCTATGGCCAGCCTAGCTCGACCAAACACACCCGGATTCACCCAATCCTTAAGTCCTAGCCTTTCTACCCGAATGCGGGTGTTACAAGAAGCCCGCCTTGACCTTTTATCTAATAAATGCATCCCTTCCAGAAGTCGGGGTTTGTTGCACGTATTAGCTCTCGAATTACTACGGTTATCCGAGTAGTAGTTACCATCAAACAAACTATAACTGATTTAATGAGCCATTCGCAGTTTCACAGTCTGAATTCGTTCATACTTACACATGCATGGCTTAATCTTTGAGACAAGCATATGACTACTGGCAGGAACAACCAGGTAGCATTCATAAATCACGGCAAGGCCCCGACTAATTCTCGCAAACGCTAGGTAAGAAAGAAGAGATGAGGTCTTGACCGTCATCTTTTTCCCGAGGGTAAACGTGAATTGGCGGGACTGAATTGCTTCGAGTCACCACCCATTACCATTCCGCATCCGAGAGATCAACCGACAGCTTATTCACCAGGGCGAACGAGGCTTTATGCCAAGGCGCAAGGATCACAAGTGCCGGCTGTTGTGTTCGCAACTTATCCAGGGTAGGAGATGCCGCAAACAACGTTGGAAGCCAAACTCGACAATTCCTTTCAGTTAGGTACGCAGCACAAGCCCCGGATCTAGTCAACGAGCATTACATTGCTCATGAAGCAACTGAGAAGGACGGGTGGTATGCAGTTCGGTGCGCGAGCACAGAGCCTACAAACACTAGCTATCCGATTACCACTCATACGCCGAACGTTCAGTTGACACGATAACATTAATCATTCCAACGACTCTTTCGATGTAATCGGAAGAGCAGATAGAAGACGGACGAAATCACGCCAAAGCCGCACAAGCGCGAAAACATGTAGGGACGACTGTAGCCATTGGGAATGATTCGATCAAGTCACTTCCGCACGCTGAGAGGACTGACTAAGTCGAGTACGCCACTTAGCCCAACAGTGCGCAATGTGATTTCTTTCAAACCCGCAAGCGACAGATGCACAGCTCGAACAGAACGGTTTACCGGAAAGGGTCACCAGCGAATGGATGCATAGGGGATGCATCGCTCACAGATAACGGCAAACGCCTAGTAGCAGGCTCCGTGTCTCCCCCTGCGAAACACGACCATCCCGACCAGGCGAGTGAATCGATGACCACGGGGCCACCAGCCGATCGATGCACAGGTGGATGATGCATCGTTCACGGATATCGGCATATGCCTAGCTGGATCCGTCTCTCCCCCTGCGAAACACGACCATCCAAACCAGGCGAGTGAATTGATGACCAGGGTCACTAGCCGATCGATGCACAGGGGATGGTGCATCATTCACGGATATCGGCAAATGCCTAGCCGGATCCGTGTCTCCCCTTGCGAAACATGACCATCCCAACTAGGCTAATCGAAAAATAGCAACAAAACGGATCACCGGAAAAGTTTCCGGAAAAGTTGCCGGCGAAAGTCACCGACGCTCGGTGCCGGACCTCGGACATCGTGGCTCCTCTCGATCGTGAGTGGCAAATCATCCGATCATAACTGACCCCAGCTCGGCTTACCCTTCGGACCCATCCCACCTCGAAGGGGCACCATCCCCTTACATAGCATTAGCATTAGTGCCATTTACCAACACCTTGAAAATTTACAGCTCCACTTTGTGCTCTTTTAATTAAATCATCAAAAGTTTTTGAAATATGAACGGAGCACATCTTGTAATTTAATAGTATCTATAATTCACTTGACTTCCTCATGACTTTTCCAATTAGTAATTATCCTTTTTAACATGATAAATGAGTTTTTAAAAAATGATGAAATGTTATTAGAAAAAATGATATGGTTAAAAAAAATTATGATATGGTATTTGGTTAAATATGACATGTCAGTTTTAAAATTAAATTAGTAAACTAATTGATATAATTTAAATTACGTTAGCGTATCAGATCAAATTTTCAATAAAAATGAAATGAAATTAATGATTAAGAAAAGTGAGTTTTTAAGAAAATGATGATGTCATTAGAACCGAGGACATGCCTAAAAATTATGATATAGTATTTAGTTAAATATGACATGTCAATTTTAAAATTAAATTAGTAAACCGATTGACAAAAATTAAATTACGTACATTAGATTCAGTTTGACATATCGGATCAAATTTTCAAAAAATAAATGAAAGTAAATTAAGATTAATAACCGAACCGATCTAATCAAATGAATAAACTAATTGACATGATAAAATTATGTTAGATTTGGTTTGACATATCACTTATTAGTTATTTATTTAATTTTTATGTTAGCATAAAAATAATTATGTTATGTTAGGTTCGCATAACATAATTATGTTACCATAAAAATAATTATGTTACCATAAAAATAATTATGTTAGCATAAAAATAATTAGCATAACTTATATGTTATGACATTGAATGAATAAATCAATGGATATGATTAAATTAGAGTCGGTTTAACATATCAATTATTAATTTTATTTTACTTTTTTTATGCTACCATAAAAATAACTTTTATTTCTACTACACATCAAATATTTTAAATGCATTAGTTTGTCTAGATATAGATAATTATTTATACTAAATGAATTCATATAAAATTTTCCGATAAAGAGTGGTATACAAATATACTTAGTTTTTATATTTATATTAAATGAACTCATCTAGAGCTTTCGCTCCTCCCGTGATATTATTTATTTTATTTTATTATGTCAATTTAATTATTTATGGAGGTAGGTTATACCTCCTCCCACGATATTATTTATGGAGTGGTAGGTTATACCTCCTCCCGAGATATTATGGAGTGGTAAGCTATACCTCCTCCCGCGATATTATTTATGGAATGGTAGGTTATACCTCCTCCCGTGATATTATTTACTTTATTTTATTATGTCAATTTAATTATTTATGGAGTGGTAGGTCATACCTCCTCCCACGATATTATTTATGGAGTGGTAGGTTATACCTCCTCCCACGATATTATGGAGTGGTAGGTTATACCTCCTCCCGCGATATTATTTATGAAGTGGTAGGTTATACCTCCTCCCGTGAGATTATTTACTTTATTTTATTATGTCAATTTAATCATTTATGGAGTGGTAGATTATGTCTCCTCCTTAATCGAGTGGTAGACACTGCCTCCTCGAAATAATATGGTAGGGGATGCCTCTTCAATCACATGGATGGTCTTACCTCCTAAGATGATTATTTATTTATTTACTTTATTATATGCACATGCTTTTATTATCATTAACAATTTTTAAGATGATGCTTAAAATGTTATAACAATTGATTTACTTATTCTATAGATATCATGTCAAACTCGGCAAAGCTTAATATCATTGCCCTCGATGTATCTGGAAAAAATTATATGACTTGGGCATCAGATACAAAGATGCATCTGAGATCGAATGGCCTTCTTAAAGCCATCGATCCATCGGAAACGATGTCAGATGAAAATAAGGCTAAGGTCATGGTGTTTTTACACCACCATCTCCATGATACGTTAAAAAATCAATATATCATAAAAGAAGATCATGCGGATCTTTGGCAATCATTAAGAGATAGGTTTGATCATCAAAAACTTGTGATCTTACCTAAGGCTCGATATGATTGGCTACACCTTCGATTTATGGACTATAAAAGTGTTGGTGAATATAATTCCGCGTTGTTTGGAATTACTTCCAGAATGATGTTATGTGGTGATAAAATGAACGATTATGATATGATTGAAAAAACGCTCTCCACATTCCATTCTGGAAATGTAGTCCTACAAGAGCAATATCGGACTAAAGGATATATTCGCTACTCGGAGTTGATGCAAGTCCTCCAAGTAATCCAATTTATCCCAAACTTTGTTATCCCATGTCTTATGCTTCATTTGTAAACCTTTGCTCAATGAGCACCAATGATCAGTTTAGAATGATCGATTTAACTAGCCGATAAACATGACATGTCCACACTAAATAGTTCGTAACTTTTGATTTAGAGTTAAGAATGACATGAATCCAACGCACACATTAAGCTAGCTCAATTTTCTATATTGTGAACATTTAAGACACAAATAGCTACAAAAAATCCTCCAGGTAATCCAACGTATCCCAAACTACGTGCTGCCATGTATTATGCTTCATTTATGAACTTTTACTCAAGGAGCACCAATGATCATTTTAATTGGTCGATCAACTTGACATGTACGCACTAAATCGTTCCTAAATTTTTATTTATAGTTCAAAATGACACGAATCCAACGCCCACGTTAAGCTAGTTCAATTTTCTATATTATTACAACATTTGAGACTAAAAGAGCTGCCACAAAGCCTTCAAGTAATCCAATATATCCTAACCTGTGTGATGTCATGCATTATGCTTCTTTTAAAAGCCTTTCCTCAAGGAGCACTAATGATCAGTTTAGAATGATAACTTTAACTAGCCAATCAACTTGACATGTCCGCACTAAATCGTCTTTAACATTTGATCTAGAGCCCTAAATGATATGAATCGAAGCCCCCCCCCTTAACGTAGCTCAATATTCTATATTGTGACAAAATTTAATATCGAAATAGCTACGACCAAGCCTCCAAGTAATCCAATCTATCCTAAATTGCATGATGCCATGCATTATGCTTCATTTGTAAACCTTTTCTCAATGAGCACCAATGATCAGTTTAGAATGATCATTTTAACTATCTGATCAACTTGACATGTTCTCACTAAATCGGCTTTAACATTTTATTTAGAGCTCAAACTGACAAGAATCCAACAGCCACGTTAATCTAGATCAATTTTTAATATTGTGATAACATTTGAGACTGAAAAAGCTACGATAAAGCGTCCAAGTAATCCAATGTATCCCATACTACGTGATGACATGCATTATACTTCATTTATAAGCCTTTACTCAAGGTGCACCAGTGATCAGTTTATAGTGATCATTTTAACTAGCCGATCAACTTGACATGTGCGCACTAAATCATTCGAAATTTTATCTTTAGAGTTCAGAATGACATGAATCAAATGCCCACGTTAAGCTAGCTTAATTTTCTATATTGTTATGACATTGGAGACTGAAAGAGCTACCAGAAAGCCTTCAAGTAATCCAACATATCCTAAATTGTATGATGCCAAACATTATGCTTCATTTATAAGCTTTTACTCAAGGAGCACTAATGATGATTTTTTAAAATGATCAGTTTAGAATGATTTCTTAAACAGGTCAATCAACTTGAAATGTCCGTACTAAATTGTCTGTAAATTTTGATTTAGAGTTCAAAATGACACGAATCCAACGCCCATGTTAAAGTAGCTCAATGTTCTCTATTGTGAAAAAATTTAAGAATGAAATAGCTAAGACAAAGACTCTAAATAATCCATTCTATCCAAAACTGCTTGATGCCATGCATTATGCCTAATTTGTAAACCTTTTCTCAATGAGCACCAATGATCATTTCAGAATGATCAATTAACTAGCTGATAAACTTGACATGTCCACACAAAATCGTCCATAAGTTTTGATTTAGAATTAAGAGTTACACGAATTCAACTCTCACGTTAATCTAAGTCAATTTTCTATATTTTGATAAAATTTAAAACAGAAATAACTACAAAAAACCTCCAAGTAATCCAATTTATCCCAAACTTTTTGATCCCATGCCTTATGCTTCATTTGTAAACCTTTGCTCAATGAGCAACAATGATCAGTTTAGAATGATCGATTTAACTAGCCGATAAACATGACATGTCCACACTAAACAGTTCGTAACTTTTGATTTAGAGTTAAGAATGACATGAATCCAACACCCACATTAAGCTAGCTCAATTTTCTATATTGTGAAAATTTAAGACACAAATAGCTACGAAAAATCGTCCAAGTAATCCAACGTATCCCAAACTACGTGCTGCCATGTATTATGCTTCATTTATGAATTTTTACTCAAGGAGCACCAATGATTATTTTAATTGGTCGATCAACTTGACATGTACGCACTAAATCGTTCGTAAATTTTTAATTAGAGTTCAAAATGACACGAATCCAATGCCCACGTTAAGCTAGCTCAATTTTCTATATTATTACAACATTTGAGACTAAAAGAGCTACCACAAAGCCTTCAAGTAATCCAATATATCCTAACCTATGGGATGCAATGCAGTATGCTTCTTTTAAAAGCCTTTCCTCAAGGAGCACTAATGATCAATTTAGAATGGTAACTTTAACTGGGCAATCAACTTGATATGTCCGCACTAAATTGCCTTTAACATTTGATCTAGAGCCCTAAATGATATGAATCGAAAGCCCCCATTAATCTAGCTCAATATTCTATATTGTGACAAAATTTAATATCGAAATAGCTACGACCAAGCCTCCAAGTAATCCAATCTATCCTAAATTGCATGATGCCATGCATTATGCTTCATTTGTAAACCTTTTCTCAATGAGCACCAATGATCTGTTTAGAATGATCATTTTAACTATCTGATCAACTTGACATGTCCTCACTAAATCGGCTTTAACATTTGATTTAGAGCTCAAACTGACATGAATCCAACGGCCACGTTAATCTAGATCAATTTTTAATATTGTGACAACATTTGAGACTGAAAAAGCTACGAAAAAGGGTCCAAGTATTCCAATGTATCGCATACTGCGTGATGCCATGCATTATGCTTCATTTATAAGCTTTTACTCAAGGAGTACCAATGATAAGTTTAAAATGATGACATTAATTTGCCGATAAATTTGACATGTCCGCACTAAATCGTCCTTAACTTTTGATTTCGAATTCAAAGCGACACAAATCCAACACCGACGTTAGGCTAGCTCAGTTTTCTATATTGTGACGACATATGAGACTGAAAGAGCTACCACAAAGCCTTCAAGTAATCCATTCTATCCCAAACTGCGTGATGTCATGCATTATGCTTCATTTGTAAACCTTTGCTGAATGAGCACCAATGATTAGTTTAGAATGATCAACTTAACTAGCTCATCAACTTCACATGTGTGCACTAAATCGTCTTTAACATTTGATGGATTCTAGTTTTTACTATCCATTTGGAATCCGTAAGGAATAAAATGGTTGACTGATTTCACTTAATTTCTTTTTTAGATAAATAAATCTACAGGTTGTCGGAAATTCGTCGGTGATTCCGATTACTTTCCGACGACATCCTATTTTTTGGCAATTGTTAGTTTGGCCGATCTGTAAACGTAGAGGTTCGTTCGTTGGTCGTCGGAAATTTCCGGCAGTGGTCAGCAACCGTCGGAAATCCATCGAAAACAGGAATATTCTTAAGAATAATATGTTAATCTGTTAAAAATTCTTAATAATCTATTAAAATTTCGTAATAATATGTTAAAAATTCATAATAATCTGTTAAAAATGCATAATAATCTGTTAAAAATTCGTGATAATCTTCTAATTTTCAATATAAATAGGCTTTGCTCCTTCACAATTTCACGAAAACAAAAAATTTTAACAAAATGTCTTCTTCATGTTCTTATGATAATTTTCGATCGCGGATGGATAAATCTCAGTATGATTCAACAACGGGGGAATTGATTGATGAATTTGCGCAAGGTGTTGAGTACTAACTTTTTGTTGTAGCACAAAGTACCGGTTTGTTTGTAAGTTGTAAAAAGTTGTAGTTACGATTGCGGTAAATTGTTATTCGTTTATTTATCACATCTACATATAGTTAATTACAACGGTAAAATATTGCAATTTTTTACCGTTAATTAAAACATCGGTGCGAATAAAAATCTATAATCAACCACAATTTTAATTATCGATGATAGACAAACAAACAATATATGTTATAGTCGCAATATTGACAATAGTCACAATCATAACCGATTGCAACGAAAAAACGAACAAAACTATAATATTGAGTACTTGAATTGCGGACTTGTGGTATGTGTGCTTAACATTTCCTTACACATTTGGTATCGGAAAATAGCAACGAGACAAAGTTAAAAGTGAAAACGTATTAATTTGATAAGAGCACAAGTAGTCAAAATATGATGAGAAATGTCGACAACTTGTTAATTAGTCGAGATAGAAAACTTGTTTTAAATCTTGAGATATTTCTTAATATTTGAAAATAGATACCATTACGTCCTCATATGTTTCTGACCATTAACGCTGATCCATAAGAAGGCAGTACTCCAATATTTTTGTTAGCTAAGAGAAATAACAACATCTACACCACGACAAAACCATGTTTATCGTATGTAAGACTTGAGATTTTCTTCATCCTGATAAAATCCATCCAAAATATAGAACCATTATTTTTGGTTGAGACTGTTATATTTGGCCGAGAGAAATCTTTACCGACAGTCGAGCCTTGTTACCCATTGCCGAGAGAATCCTTCCCAGTGGTCTGATGGGTCAATTTCACTCGACCAACTGAACTTCACCCGAGTTATTTTGTTACTTTCCTCGAGTACAGCCTCCATCCACCTGCTTGTTAGGTTTTGATCGACGAATCTCACCCGTTTGGTCGGGACTGGTACCTCTGGCCGAGAATAACGGTTCCCGGTAGTCGGGTGCTGTTACCCATGTCCGAGATAAACCTTTCTGGTGGTCCGATGGATCGAGTTTTTGTCGACCAACTTCATTTTCCCCGAATATATTTTGCTATTTCCCTAGATCGTTGGGGTTTGTGTCTGGACCCTTTTACATAGTTATTGTAGTTTTTCACTAAGTGTTAATTCTCAACCTCGCAGCGTATTTGTGTAAAGTCTTAAAATCATCGACAAGGAGCATTGGGCCAAAAGTACAAGGACGAGTCCAAAGGCTTCTCAACATTGCAAAGGACTCCAGAGACTTGGGATTTCATGGCAAAGGAGTTGAGGGCCCAACAATTCATAACCCTACTCCAAGTCGAAGACTAGGAGCTAGACGCGTGCATGCCACAAGGTCGGCCACCTTCCATTTCTTGGCTGAAAGGTAAGAATTGTAAGTTTTCAATTATATACTTGCCTTTTCTGTTTTGCAGGGTAGGAATTAGAATTCTTACATTTTTGATTCAAGAACAATTTAGGTAGTTGTCCTTTTTCGATTATTTCCTTTTTGTAATTTTCCTTGTGCACTTTTGTAACTTTTCCAATTTTCTAATTTGGATCGACCCTAGAAGGTCAAGCTTCCGAGCATATTAATAAGGCTCCTTCATCATTATAGTTTGATAAATTTTTGATATTAATAAAGATAGAACTTTCTTCCTACGAGTTTTCTCCTAAACACTCTCTCGCTTAGAGCCCTAGTTGAGACCAGCCCTCCTAGCTTCTAAGTTGTGATTTATCAGGAGGTTGATCACCCCTCGTTTGTTTCATTTCACCTCTCCATCTAATCCTCACCAGAAAACCCCCCATCCAGAAGCCTAAGGCCGAGTTTTTCGAATAATCTTCTCCAACCAGTCCGTGAGTGTTACGGCCTTGATTCGAGGCTTGTATTAGGACCCCTAACCAAAAACATGCACAAAGATCTAATCCCAAAATCCTTATCTAAAAGTATTATAATGATTGAATCGATCCTACTTTCTGGTACCTTTTTTATGTGCCATGATGTCCATCCCTAGTCATGCTATGCTCGATCAAATCCGCTAAATCCTTAACATTCAATTAAAAGCATAAGTGAACCTTTCTATGCATCAATCAAGAAAAGTTCCTTTGGCCAGAGAGAATTGGCTTCTGAAGCGAGATAAGGTTGTTCAAGTAGTCACAAGGTTTCTTTCAAAAAGGAATGGAACTTTTGGAAAACTCCAAGAGTAAAAAAATGATGGATACAAGGCAAGACTTTCATTTAGCTATGTTCTAGCACTAAACTCTCTATGTCAAACTCAAGTCAATCTCATCCTAAGTGATCTACCCTTCCGAAGGTTTCTTTGTCTATCTTCTTCTCTTTTCTCACTTTGAAATTCTCTTTTTGGCACGAAGGGGTAGTGATTATTTGGGCTCATTGCAATCACTCATCTTTTCTATCTCTTTTTCTTATTTTTCTCCTCTACTCTTGATAATTGATATAGGCTTTTTCCTTCTTTACTTTGTTAGAGGATTTTTTTTGCATTTTGAAACTTAAAGCTATCTTTTACACCTATTAACCGATTCTCATACCCCTTTTCTTATGCACAACCCCACATGATCCCTTTTTGGGTTTCTCTCATTTTCTTTTCTCTTTCTTTTTCTTTTCATCTCATTCTCGAACACCCTAGCAAGTCCACCCAAATCCTAACCTATGTTGAGCTTAGAGTGTGAAGTTAGCATATACATGAAAGTCCTAGCCTTGTCGTTCTCAAAACTCAGAATGATTGCAAAGTAAACATTCTATTAGAAAGGCCTTGCACAAGGTTCACACAAGAATAATATTGGCTTCAAGGAAAGGGTTGCGTTGGGAAGTGGCGTAACCATCCCAAAGAGGGGGATTCGGCCATTCGAGTTAGCACAAGGTGGTATAAAGGTGAATGAAACCCCGAATGTGTATATCAGTATCCATGAACAAGGTTTAGGAAACATGCATGTAAGATAAATTCAAATGTTTTTGTTTTTCATCTATCCAATATCTATAAAGAATGTAACTCGGAAAGTTTTAAAAATTTGAAATTATTTTTTTGTTTCTATGTTATTGTAATAAATAAAACGTTAATCTTCCTTCGGGATGAAAATTTCGATGTTTCTATCCATTTAGAGCCGAATTCTTATTAATCCCATTCTTTTTTTATATTATCATTATGTATCTAACTTCATGTTTCTCCTTTGTTTTTGAACACGTGTACGTAGTCTTGCGTTTAGGTTTTCCATTTCTATGTCATGAAAATATGTTGATTGCTCCATGTTGTTTTACATATTGGCATCCTTACATTCCTCCATTTATGATGTCCTTCATGCTACATTATACTTGATCACCAAATATCTATTGATCGTATATATTTTGCACCTGGTATGTGTTTGATTAGCACCGAATCTTTTGTTTTCAAGTTCTTGTGTATTTTTCAATTCATTGTTTTCTGTTGCATTTGTGGTCATGTTATCTCTTAAATCAAGTTGCGTTATACTATTCCTACTGTATATGTTTCTTTTCTTCATCTATATGCGTTCATATTGGTGTTTGCAAGCGGCTAAACCCACATGAATTGAATACAATTTTAAGGGAGAAGAAAGCGTGTTTTGGATTAGATTGTAACGGATAGACATTTTTCAAATAATAGTTAAACTTTGGATACATCATTGAAAATGGAGTTAGTTTCATTTTATGATGAACAATATAACATTCACATTTGAATGATGTTAATCCAACGCCCACATTAAGGTAGCTCAATCTTCTATATTGTGACAAAATTTAAGACCGAAATAGCTACAAAAAAGCCTCCAAGTAATCCAATGTATCTCAAACTGTGTATGCGATGCATTATGATTTTTTCTAGCTCAGTTTACAAATCCTAAAATATTATATGCCAATGATTAATTTAGCCATTAACACCTCGTACCTACATATATAGACCAAAACCAACCAGAAGAAAAAGCTGGAGAACAAAAAACAGAACAACAATGGCAAAATTAAATCGTTCTAACATTGGTCTGTCACTTTTACTCTCGTTGTTGCTCTGCAACTTTATCCTCGATCTTGAGACTTCAAACCAAGAACTCAACCAACCGTACCGGACCGGTTATCATTTTCAACCACCCAGAAATTGGATGAACGGTATGTACCGTACCGATCTTGATCTCTGTCCATCGATTTGTACTTTCGATCCTCTAACTAATAGTTTTATTATTTGTTGATTTCGTTATGTTAGATGAAATCTGATGCAATATTTCCAGATCCTAATGGTTAGTAATCTCATTATTAAAATTTTATCTATATTTCTAAAACTATATTCATATCCATACAAAAATACCCGTTTGTTTGTCTTTTCGGCAGGACCAATGATTTACAAAGGAATATACCATCTTTTCTACCAATACAACCCATACGGTGCCGTTTGGGATGTAAGAATTGTGTGGGGGCACTCCACGTCAGTTGACTTAGTCAATTGGACTCCACAACCTCCAGCTTTCCATCCATCTCAGCCGTCGGATATCAACGGTTGTTGGTCAGGCTCCGTCACGATTCTACCAGACGGCAGACCGGTGATCCTCTACACCGGTATTGACCAAAATAAACGTCAAGTTCAAAACATCGCCCTTCCGGTTAACATCTCCAATCCGTATCTCCGTGAATGGTCCAAATCGCCGTTAAATCCTTTGATAGCTCCAAACGCCGTCAACGGAATAAACCCCGACCGTTTCCGAGATCCGACCACCGCGTGGCTCGGTCACGATGGAGAATGGCGAATGATCGTAGAAAGCTCGACGGACGATCGTCGTGGGTTAGCAGTTCTGATACAAGCCTTGATTCAAGGATGTATGCGCGTGGGCTGTTTGTAGAAGATTAGGTGAGAAACTCAACCTTAGGCTTCTGGATGGGGGTTTTCTGGTTGGTAAAAGATGGAAGGGTGAAGTGAACCACACGAGGGGTGATGAACCTCGTGATAAATCACAAACTTAGAGCTAGGAGGGCTGGTCTCAACTAGGTTCTAAGCGCACAAGCTTCTTTGAGAGAATAACTTGTAAAGAAAATTCGATCTTTATTAATTAGCAAAAAGGTTGTCGAACTACAATGCTGGAAGGAGCCTTATTAATATGCTCGACAGCTTGACCTTCTAGGGTCGACTCAAATAAGAAAAAGGAAAGTTTACAAAAGTGCACAAAAGGAAAAGATACAAAAGTGTATAACCGAAAAAGGACCTATTCCTAAAATGTTCTTGACTCAAAAATGTAAAGCAACTAGATCCTACCCTACAAAACAGAAAGAGGCATATATTCGAATGTAAACTTACCTTAACTCACCTCACGGCCAAGAAATGGAAGGTGGCCGTCCTTGTGGCATGCACGCGCCTTGCTCCTAGTCTTCGACTTGGAGTAGGGTTAAATATCTTTGGGCCTTGACCTCTCTTGCCACTAAAGCCCACGTCTCTGATGTTCCTTGTGTTGTTGAGAAGCCTTTGGACTCTAATTTGCTCTTCTGGCCCATTGTCCTTAGCTGCTCTTCCTCTAGAAGCTTGTCGACCCATAAGCTGACTTTGTGGAAGAGTGCTCTTGATCTGCTTCTTGTCATTGCTCCTGGAGGTACCACTGGTGTAGATACTTCCTCTAAGTGCATGTCCTGGAGCTGGTAGCTCATTTGGTCCGAGTCCTCTTGTGTAGAAGTGGAAGTGTGCGTGTACTCGGCTGGATGGCCTGTACCGGCTGGGTTGTGCGCGGTACTGACCGGAATGACTTCAGGACCGGCCAAGTTGATCCCGGAGTCGGCGGTGTCATCAGGGGGACCGGCGGTGTCATTCACGTCCCCACCAAGTGTGCCGGAAGCTTGGGCCTCTCCGCCGGCGATGTTGACCAGTCTGGTCCTATAGGTCGAGGGTCCGGCGGTACTGTCTGGTCCGGCAGGCGCGCCAGATGGTCCTGCTGTCTCGGGCAAGCTTCCTGGTCGGCCAGTCTGGTCTCCTGGCTGGATGTACGACCTGATGTCCTCATCATTCCCTCCCTCTTCAGTAGGTTTTGTCCTCAAAACTGGATCATCTGCATGGAAAGGGGCCAAGTCAGTAACATTGAACGTATTGGACACATTAAACTCACCTGGAGCTCGATCCGGTAGGCGTTGTTGTTGATCCTCTCGAGCACTCTGAATGGTCCATCTCCTCTTGGTGCTAGCTTGGAACTCCTTAGGTTTGGGAACCTCTCCTGCCGTAGGTGTAGCCACACCCAATCGCCTGGTTGAAAGATCACCTCCTTTCTTCCTTTGTTGGCATGAGTCACGTACTGTCCGGTCCTCTTCTCCAAGTTCTCTGCTACCTTCTGGTGTAACCTCCTTATGAACTCTGCTTTGGATGCTCCGTTGAGGTTGGTCATCTCAGCTGGTGGCAGTGGTGTTTGCTCCAATGGGGTGAGAGGGTTGAAACCGTATACCACTTCAAATGGGGTCTTCTTAGTTGCTGAGTGCACGGCTCGGTTGTAGGCGAACTCAATGAATGGCAGGCACTCCACCCAAGTCTTTAGATTCTTCCCTAGTGTTGTTCTGAGAAGAGTTGATAGGGTCCTGTTGACAACTTCAGTTTGGCCATCGGTTTGAGGATGGCAAGTGGTTGAGAAGAGTAGCTTCGTGCCTAGCTTTCTCCAAAGGGTCCTCCAGAAATGGCTGAGGAACTTGGTGTCCCTATCTGATACGATGGTCCTTGGCACTCCATGAAGCCGTACTATCTCCCTGAAGAACAGCTTAGCTGTTTGTGTTGCATCATTGACATTGGCACATGGGATGAAATGTGCCATCTTGGAGAATCTGTCCACCACTACAAAGATTGCATCTTTGTGGTTGATCTTGGGCAGACCTAGAACAAAATCCATTGAGATGTCCACCCATGGATGTGTTGGTATGGGCAGTGGGAGATACAACCCGTGAGGTTGCACTGGGGACTTTGCCTTCTTGCAAGTAATGCATCTTGCACAATGTGCTTCTACTGTCCTCTTGATGTGTGGCCAGTAGAAGTGCTCCTTGACCACTGCTAGAGTCTTGTCGACACCAAAGTGGCCCATGAGTCCTCCTCCATGAGCTTCTCGGATGATAAGCTCCCTTAGTGATCCTTGTGGTATGCACAGCCTTCTTTCTCGGAACAAGAATCCCTCATGGATGTAGAATTTGCCATGACTCCCTGTGCTACACTCCTTGTAGCTCTCAGCAAGGTCAGGATCATCCTTGTATAGATCCTTGATGTGCTCGAATCCTAGGACCTTTGCCTCCATGGTTGATATCAAGGCAAACCTCCTTGATAGTGCATCGGCTACCACATTGTCTTTGCCCTTCTTGTACTTGATGATGTACGGGAAGGTCTCTATGAACTCCATCCACCTGGCATGTCTCCTCTTGAGATTGGTTTGCCCTCTGAGGTGTTTGAGAGTCTCGTGATCAGTGTGGATCACAAACTCCTTGGACAGCAAGTAATGCTGCCAAGTCTCCAATGCTCGGACAAGGGCATAGAGCTCCTTGTCATAAGTGGGGTAGTTCAGTGAGGCACCACCTAGCTTCTCACTGAAGTATGCCACTGGTCTCCCTCCTTGGTTAGCACTGCTCCTATGCCTATTCCAGAGGCATCACACTCCACTTCAAACGTCTTGTTGAAGTCGGGAAGGACTAGCACTGGTGCGTGTGTAAGGCTGTCCTTCAAGGCCTGGAATGCCTTCTCCTGAGCTTCTCCCCAGCTGAATCCCACGTTCTTCTTCACTACTGCCGTCAGTGGTGAGGCAATACTGCTGAAGTTGGGCACGAATCTCCTATAGAAGCTGGCCAGTCCGTGGAAGCTCCTTACTTGGCTGATGTTTCCTGGTGTTGGCCATTCTTGTATGGCTCGAATCTTCTCTCATCAACCTGTAGGCCCTGTGAACTCACAACAAAACCTAAAAAGACAAGCTTATCAGTACAAAAGGTGCACTTCTTGAGATTGGCATAAAGCTCTTCTTGTCGAAGGGTTTTAAGGACCATCTCAAGATGTGTGAGGTGTTCCGTAGGCACTTACTATAAACAAGTATGTCATCAAAGTAAACCACTACAAACTTACTGATGTACGCCCTAAGAACTTGGTTCATAAGAGCATGAAGGTGCTTGGGGCATTAGTCAAGCCGAATGGCATGACTGTCCACTCGTAGAGCCCTTGCTTTGTCTTGAAAGCAGTCTTCCACTCATCACCTTCCTTCATTCTTACCTGGTGGTATCCACTTTGAGGTCTATCTTGGAGAAGACCGTGGCTCCACTCAGCTCATCTAGCATGTCATCCAGTCGTGGTATTGGATGCCTATACTTGACTGTGATGTTGTTGATTGCTCGGCAGTCCACGCACATGCGCCAAGTCCCATCCTTCTTGGGCACTAGTAGCACTGGTACAGCACATGGACTGAGGCTCTCTCGAACATATCCTTTCTCCAGGAGCTCCTTGACTTGCTTCTCAAGCTCCTTGGACTCCTCTGGACTCATCCGGTAGGCTGGCCGGTTGGGCAGGGCTGCTCCGGGCACTAGATCAATCTGGTGTTCTATGCCACGTAAAGGAGGCAAGCCTGCTGGTATCTCCTCTGGAAATACATCCTGGAATTTGTTGAGGAGTGTTGCTACTTCATGAGGTAGCTCTACCTGTCCCTGTTCTATACTCAACACTTCCTTGAAAACCATTAGTAACATTAAGTCCTTCGAGGCTAAAGCTCTCCGGACATGACTAGGTTGAATAAGAAAGTTAGACTTGACAAGTTTCTTTTCCTTACTCATTTGGAGTTGTAGCTCATGTACTTGGGCAGGTGTAAGAGGAGCTAGGCTGACCTTTCTCTTGTCATGCACGAAGGTGTAGAGATTGGTTCTGCCATCATGCCTGGTCTCTTTGTCAAACTGCCATGGTCTTCCTAGTAGAAGATGGCCAGCTTGCATGGGCACCACGTCGCACACGACCTGGTCTTGGTACTTGCCCACACTGAATGGCACAGTGACTTGCTCATGAATCTTGAGCTCCACTTTGTCATCGAGCCATCTCAGTCTATATGGTCGAGGATGCCGTGTCCTCTCTAGACCTAGCTTATCAACCATATACGCACTAGCAACGTTAGTGCAAGAACCACCATCTATGATGAGGTTACATACCTTTCCTTGATGGTGCAACGGCTGTGGAAGATGTTCTCCCTTTGGATGGTCTCTGAAGGATCCACCATTGCACTGAGGATACGTCTAGTGACCAGCACTTCCCCCACATCAGGGTACTCAATGTCACCATATTCTCCTTCTGGTTCATAGTCCTCTTCATCTTGGGACTCATATTCTCCTGCCTCCGTAATCAGCATGACTCGGTTGTTTGGGCACTCCCTTGAGATGTGTCCACGTCCCCTGCACTTGAAACAAGTTATGTCACGTGATCTTTGAGGGTTAGAAGACTTACCAGGCTCTCTCTGGTCACGGGTGGGTTCAGGAGGCTTGCTCTTGAACCTTGACTCGATCTCTACGCTTTTGCCTTTGTCCACTGTCTTAGGCATGTTGCTTGGTGCCCAAGGTGTCTTAGGCTTGCTGCGGATGTCTTGGCTCTTACGTTTGATGTGCTGTTCAGCTTGCACAGATAGGTGGAACAAGTCCTTGAAGTCGTTGTAGATTTGCCTTTCCACCTTGCAGCTGATCCTTTCTTGGAGTCCATCCAAGAATTGTGCCATCAATGCTTCTTCATCATCATTGAGCTCCAATCTGTTCCTTAACCTCTCGAACTCTTCATAGTACTCCTCTACTGATCTGGTACCCTGCTTAAGAGTACGAAAACGTCGTTGCAAATCCCTATGAAAGTAAGGTGGAACATACCTTTGTCGCATGAGGTCTTTCATGTCGACCCATGAGTCTACGGGCCTCATTCTCTTCCTCCTTCTGTCAGATACCTCACGATCCCACCAGATGAGGGCATTGTCCGTGAGTTGTGCTACTGCCATTGAGACTCTCCTAGGTCCTGGTTGGTTGTAGTGATCAAAGATATGATCCATTCGCTTCTCCCAATCTAGGTAAGCCTCGGGGTCTACTTTTCCTGCAAAAGTTGGAGGAGTTAGTTTAACATCAGGATGAATTACCCGGTTATAGGTGTGTTCATCTCCATCCTCATGACGTCTAGGAGGCATTCTTGGTCTCTGGTGAAGACCATATGGCTCAAAGCCATCATCTTCTGCCTCTGGTTGCCGTGGAGGTCCTCTCGGCCTATGGTGATAGTTATGAGGTTGCGTGTCCTCATCTCCATCTGGCTGGGGTTCCTCCTGTTCGTGCCGTGTCCTAAGGTACTCAGGACCCTCAGGACGATCTGGCTCAGCTCTCACGTGCCTTATGGCCTGGAATCTTACTGGTCTCTCCACGCGCTCCAACCTCTCGCCTATGGATGCGAGTTGTGTTTGGAGTGTGGTGAACATGGCCATCATGGCTTCAGCTGCGTCTCTATTCTCTTCTCCCATGTGTGCTACAAGAAAGAAGATAATTAGGGTGCTCCTAAATTATTAGGAGAGTTTCTTTTTATATGGGATTCGAAAATAATGCAAAAAGGAAAATCCTAAGGAAAGGAAATTTGAAAAAAGGAAACTTCCTAGACAACTTGTGCTAGCTGTCCAATTCGAATTCCTTTAGTATTCTTTCTATTTTCTTTTTATTTTCTTTTTAATTTAACTTAAAATTAAAGGAAATATGATTTAAACAAAAAGGAAAACGTGCAAGACAATGCAAAAGTGAATCTAAACCCTAGTGATACACGTAGGAGGCTAGATGCACTCAGTTTGGAGTTTGGTGTTGTTTTTTGATTTTTCTTGAATACGACTTAAACTAATGCAAGAACTAGAAATAAGACAAGCAAAAGGATAGAAACAACCTGGTTTAGGAGCTTTAGGCTCTGATACCAAAATGATACAAGCCTTGATTCAAGGATGTATGCGCGTGGGCTGTTTGTAGAAGATTAGGTGAGAAACTCAACCTTAGGCTTCTGGATGGGGGTTTTCTGGTTGGTAAAAGATGGAAGGGTGAAGTGAACCACACGAGGGGTGATGAACCTCGTGATAAATCACAAACTTAGAGCTAGGAGGGCTGGTCTCAACTAGGTTCTAAGCGCACAAGTCTCTTGAGAGAATAACTTGTTGAAAGAAAATTCGATCTTTATTAATATCAAAAGGTTGTCGAACTACAATGCTGGAAGGAGCCTTATTAATATGCTCGACAGCTTGACCTACTAGGGTCGACTCAAATAAGAAAAAGGAAAGTTTACAAAAGTGCACAAAAGGAAAAATACAAAAGTGTATAACCGAAAAAGGACCTATTCCTAAAATGTTCTTGACTCAAAATGTAAAGCAACTAGATCCTACCCTGCAAAACAGAAAGAGGCATATATTCGAATGTAAACTTACCTTAACTCACCTCACGGCCAAGAAATGGAAGGTGGCCGTCCTTGTGGCATGCACGCGCCTTGCTCCTAGTCTTCGACTTGGAGTAGGGTTAAATATCTTTGGGCCTTGACCTCTCTTGCCACTAAAGCCCACGTCTCTGATGTTCCTTGTGTTGTTGAGAAGCCTTTGGACTCTAATTTGCTCTTCTGGCCCATTGTCCTTAGCTGCTCTTCCTCTAGAAGCTTGTCGACCCATAAGCTGACTTTGTGGAAGAGTGCTCTTGATCTGCTTCTTGTCATTGCTCCTGGAGGTACCACTGGTGTAGATACTTCCTCTAAGTGCATGTCCTGGAGCTGGTAGCTCATTTGGTCCGAGTCCTCTTGTGTAGAAGTGGAAGTGTGCGTGTACTCGGCTGGATGGCCTGTACCGGCTGGGTTGTGCGCGGTACTGGCCGGAATGACTTCAGGACCGGCCAAGTTGATCCCGGAGTCGGTGGTGTCATCAGGGGGACCGGCGGTGTCATTCACGTCCCCACCAAGTGTGCCGGAAGCTTGGGCCTCTCCGCCGGCGATGTTGACCAGTCTGGTCCTATAGGTCGAGGGTCCGGCGGTACTGTCTGGTCCGGCAGGCGCGCCAGATGGTCCTGCTGTCTCGGGCAAGCTTCCTGGTCGGCCAGTCTGGTCTCCTGGCTGGATGTACGACCTGATGTCCTCATCAAGTTCTTTACAAAAGCTGAGATTTTTTCGATTGGACTCAATCGGCGAAGCCTCTTTACTACGAAGACTTAAATGGAATGTGGGAATGTCCTGATTTTTTTCCGGTGGCGAAAACCGGAACGGAAGGTGTAGAAACGTCGTCGTTTAGAGATGTAAAACACGTGCTTAAAGTGAGTTTGAAAACACATTGTTATGCTCAGAGCAGTAGACAAGCTTGGGCTTATAAAAGGGCTGCATGTTTGGTGTAGACATCTCACTCCTTGATGTTGTTGGGTGCATAGGTTGTCTGGTGATGTTTCTGCATCTGTGGTACTTCTTCACAAACTCCTTATATATTTGTGCCTTAAGGTCTCCCCAATCAAGGACTAGTTTGTTGCAGAAGGTCCGTGCATTTTTCTTCAACCACCAATTGTAGGCCTCTCCAACGAGCATATCAACAGCATATGAGAGCTTCTCTTCTTTGGGAATGTTGTTTGAGCGCAACCATTGTTTCATGTTGGTTTCCCATTGGAGGTATTCATCTGGATCCTTGTTATACCCTGAAATGGTTAAAGATTTGGAATTTTAAATATATACTTTACTAGTCCAATTCCTTGATCTAGTTGGAGTGGTGCAGGTTGGCACTCGGCTTGACATAACAAAGTGGCAAGCTGTGATTGTCTTTGGTCAGCTTCTATCAGTGGAATAGTAGTCTGGTGGCTCTAGTTCGAGTTCTTCAACTCTTGTTTCATTGTCAAAATCATATTTTGAATAGTTTTCATGCCATGTCTCATATCCATAGGAATCATCTACATCGGACAAGTTTTGGTGCCATTCATCACAATAATTTTTTTCAAAGAATTGTAATGACTTTATTCCTCATAATACTCCATATTTTAAATTTGTACCTTGCACAAGAAAGAAGATAGGTTTAAGTCGAAATAGAAAAATAAGGAAACTAGACTTGAGTGAATATTTGGTATTAACACACAAGTAATACCAAAAGGAAATCAACATAAGAAATTTTTTTATGGTTTTTATTTTTGGTTATTTTTGGAAACTAATTTAAAAAAAAATTAAAAGACAATATTCTTTTGGTTTTGATATTAAATTAGGATGAAAAATAATAGGAATATTATATAAATCTTTTCCTTTTTTAAAAAAAAACTTAACTAGCAACTAAATTGGAAAGTAACAAAATGAAGTGATGTTTATATCTTTGGGTTTTTTTTTCTCTTAATTGGACGAAATTAAGCAAACATGAAATGAAAATTTTTGTTTTGGTTTTAGACTTAAATGGGAAGAAACAACAACAAAAAACAACACAAATGAAGAATCAAGAACAAAGATTTTTTTTATTTGGTTTTTTTTTCCGATAAGATGTAATTAAGAAAATTCAAAACAAAAGCATAAAAGATAAAGGATAAATGTTGGATGAACACAACCTGGGATAGGAGCTTTTAGCTCTGATACCAAATGATGTAAGATTGAGTATCAATCTCACAATTGGTACGGCCGTGACTCGCAAGACCGAGAATCTCTCTTGGCTTAAGCAGGCAAGGGAACTAAAAGGAGAGGATTTTGATCGAATCACATGATCAAAGGTGAACAAAGGTGAACATGATCGTGGCTTCAATAGAAAGGAAGTGAATCACACACTTAGTTTCTAAAGAACAAGAACAAGGTTCAAAGACAAGGCTTTGAAGAAAATACTTTGTATTAAACTTTTTATTTCAATGGTTGTCTGTCTTTAAAATGAAGACGTGCTGAGCTTATATAGTGCTCCTACCAATGGTCTTAAACCTAAAAAAGGGAAAAGGAAATCATACATTTAAAATTTATGGTTGTTGGCCATTAATGTCTAGTTTGGCCAACAAGGAAAGTGTAGATGCTTGTATCTTGAGAGCTTTGGGGCGAATGTAAGGTGTCTAGGTACATCCTGGATGCTTTTACGTGCCCAAGTTTCAAGGAATAGATATATTGCAATCTGAACACATTAAGTGCACTTCAGTCCATATATGGAAAGTCTTGGAGGAAAGGGATTCTCCTGATCCTATGGTGGCTGGTGCATGAAAGATTTGTTTTGGGCTGCCTTAGGGCCTTAATAATATCTCCTGGACGCCATGTTTGGGTTTGCAAGTGATTAAACCAGTTGGCCATCTCACTTGCCATAAAGAGCTCCAATCGGTTCATTTGAAGGCACAGATGAACCCACCTGGACCAAGGCATATTTGCACTTCTAGAAGTACTTAAGGGAGCTCCTAGAAGTACCAAAAAGTCTCTTGATCGCAAAAGAAATGTTTGGAGACTTTCATATAAGGAAAGTTCCAAATATGGTAAGTTTCGAAAACTCCAACTTGATGTATGGTGCATGAATTGATCTGGCCTGCTTTGGAACATTATGGTCAAAAATAAAAAATTAATCAACCGGTTAAGTACTAACCATTATAAGTGGCCAAATATACACAAAATCATATTTGTGTTCATGTAAATTTTAGAAACAGTTGAAATGTATATAAGAGGTATAAGGTTGAGGAAATTTGTTAAGTGTTTTAGGTAAATGATATAAAAATATGGTAAATATGGTAAATGTTGTTGTTTACTTAAAAATTGAAGTTTGTACAACTATTAATCAAGTTATCAATCTTATATAATTCAATTTATTCAACAAAATCATAAAATTTTGAGTTTTGGGTATTAATTATGACTACTTTACCACCACATTGCCACTGTATTGGGAATGTGGTGGCAAATTGATCACAAATACTACAAGTGGTCGCAAATCATTCGCAATTTGGTCGTAAAATAGCAACCACTTTGGTACTACATATGGTAAATTCACATTTTTCCTAAGTATTTTTCATATTTGTAACTTGTTTTTGCATTTTTTACATAAGTAAACCATTATAAGTGGCCAAATATACACAAAATCATATTTGTGTTCATTTAAATTTTAAAAACATTTGAAATATATATAAGAGGTATAAGGTTAAGGAAATGTGTTAAGTGTTTTAGGTAAATGATTTGTAAATTTGGTAAATGTTGTTGTGTTCTTAGTAATTGAAGTTTGTAGAACTTATAATCAAGTTATCAATCTTATATAATATAATTTATTCAACAAAATCATAAAATTTAGGGTTTGGGTATTAATTGTAACTAATTTGCCACTAAATTACCACTGCATTTAAAAAATGGTGGCAAATTGGACACAAATATTAAATATGGTCGTAAATCAGTTAGAAAATTGCGACTAATTTGCAACCACTGTTAAAAATAACAGATTACCATACATAAAATAAAATCCGGCCGCAAATCAGTCGCAATTTTGCAAAATAAAAGGTGGTCGCAAAATTGCGACTGATTTGCGACCACCAACTAATTTGGTGGGAGTTTGAAAGTTTTCGATTCCCACCAAATTAATTGGTGGTCGCAAATCAATTCCAAATTTGCTATTGATTTACGACCATCTCATTAATTTTGAATTTTGCCACCGATTTGCGATCACATACGTGGTCGGAAAAAAATCTATAAATACGTGACTCTTTTCCCCTCATTTTCACACTTCAAACATTTTCAACACTTCCAAATCCTCTAAAAACACTTAAAGCTTTCCCACATCAAGAAACACAAAAACCAAAATGGCAAGTAGCGGTAGGTCGATGAGAGGTCGTGGAAGACAACAAATTCCGTCAAATTTCAAACATTTTGAAAAATAAATTTGACAGTCCCTACTATAGTTGGACGCTCATACCTGCTGAATGGCAGAAAAAATATTTCATCGAATTTGCGGTAAGTTAATTTATTTTTAATTTGGTTTATTTTATAAAATTTCAAATTTAGTAATAATAATAAGAAATTATTCAATTCAAAGCAATCATACAACTGGGATCATGTGGTCACCCCGGTGGTACAAAAGGAGTTTGATTCCGTCTGCGTAAGGCGGATAAAAAGGATGGTGAGCATGTTTCATACAATCGGCAAACGTCACAGGTGGATTTCTCCGAGTCTGTTCAAAATAATGACAGACTACTAGGGAACTCAAACATCTAGCGAGAGAAGTATCAAATCCTCTAATAACCACAACTCCGTTCGGGATGTCCTTGGCCCGCACAAGCATTCGTCGGGCCAAAAATTATGCATCCAATTCCAACAAGAAATAGTAAGTAATTTAAAATTTTATTGTTAGTTAATAAAAATTTATTTCAAAATATGTTTAGGAAAATAATTTGGGATGACCTGTCTCAATTGGGGATGTCTTTATAAAGACTCACACTCGCCTAGATGGTTCGTATGTGGATTTGAAAGCTAAACAAATCTGTGAAACATACGAATGTAACATCCAAGAAAAGATGGCGATCATGGAGGACGATACAACAAAAACGTCTGACGGTACTTTTCGGCTAATTGAGCTGACACCAAAAAAGAAGAATTAAATCTTCATTCTAGTAACAATTTTTTTATTTTTTTTATGTACATTAAATTGTTTATATTTATTTAATTATTTTTTGTAATCTTCTAATTTTATTTTAATTATTTTTGTAGTCTTCCGTTGCGGATGACCGAGGCCGTCTTTACAGACTCGGTAGCCTGAACCGTGTGCACGGGTCTTGTACTGCCGACTATGATGCGCTTCAAGAGTACCTTTTAGCCGCGCAGCGCCAAATCGAAAAACAAAACGCAATCAACATGCGTAATGAATAACGAAACACGCAAATTGAAGAAAAAAATACACAAATTTTGGAAGCGAATCAGAAGATGCTAGAAGTGCAAAAAGAAAATCAAAAAAAAATTTACATCTTGGAGATGCTCGTCGGCTATTTCCAACGGATGGATCTCGCATTTACCTCTTTTATGCGTGATAATGATGGCCCAGCCATCGACCGCTCCAACCCCATTTTATTTAGACCAAATATTTTAAATCTAATACTAAAAATTATATTCATTATTAATTATTAATAATATTAATAATAATTAATTTTTATCAAAAAAATAATTAACTAAAATATTTTGAAAATAAAAATAAAATTTATTATTATTTAAAAAATAATAATTTTTAATTTTTTTTCAAAAGATTTTAATTAATTATTTTTTTAAAATATAATTCGGTTGTAGTCGCAAATCTGTCTCATATTAGTCTCACTTTTTTTGGACCAATTTGCAACTACATATATTTTTTTGGAAAACTTTATATTCAGTCGCAAATCAATCGCAATACAACTATATTTTCCGAGGAATTCATCATCAGTCGCAATTATTTACGACTGGGTATATTACGTAGTCGCAAATCAGTCACAAAAGTTTGTGACTGATTTGCGACAACTACTTCCACTGTGGTCGCAAATCAGTCACAAAAGTCATTAGTTATTCAATGATATTTAGTTTGATAATCTGCCTGACAATTCCGTCGCTGTGATATGTATAAACTGTAGTGGAAGTAGATAGACCATTGGAGCTTAAATTAGAAAATTTTTACGCACATACCCTCTATAAAATAATTTTTTAATCTATGTTAACATTTATGGGTAATCACACACACCTCCAATTTCCTTCTGTTTGCGTACTACTCCAAGTCGAATACTAGGTGTTAATATGGGAAGTCCTTGTGGGCGTTGGATTACTTCGAGGCCTTGTCCTTGCTGTTTCTGTCTTAACTTTGTCACAATATAGAAAACTTAGGTAGCTTAATGCGGCATTGGAATCGTTTCATTTTGAATTCTAAATCAAAAGTTACGCACAATTTAACATTGAAGTAGCTACGACAAAGCCTACAAGTAATCCAATATATCGCAAACTACGTGATGCCTTGTATTATGCTTCATTTTACCTAACTAATCAACCATACATGACCGCACTAAATCGTCTTTAACTTTTGATTTATAGTTCAAAATAACATGAGTCTAACCCCCACGTTAAGCTACCTCAATTTTCCATATTTTGATAACACTGGAGACTGACATAGCTACGATAAAGACTCCACATAATCCAATTTATCCCAAACTGCGTGATGGCATGCATTATGTGTCATATATGAGCTTTTACTCAAGGAGCACTAATGATCAGTTTAAAATGATCATTTTAACTAACCGATCAACTTGACATTACACACTAAATCGTCCGAAACTTTTGATTTAGATTTCAAAATGACACGAATCCAACACCCACGTTAATCTAGTTCAATTTTCTACATTGTGACAAAATTTAAGATTGAAATAGCTAAGCCAAATCCTCCAAGTAATCCAATATATCCAAAACTGCGTGATTCCATGCATTATGCTTCATTTATATGCCTTTATCAATGAGCACCAATGATTATTTTAGAATGATCATTTTAACTAGACGATCAACATAACATGTCCGCGCGAAATCGTATTTTACTTTTAATTTAGAGCTCAAAATGATATGAATCCAACGCCCACGTTAAGCTAGTTCAATTTTCCATATTATGAAAACAGTTAAGACTTGAAAGCTACGACAAAGCCTCCAAGTAATCCAATGTATCCAAACTGTGTGATGTCATGCATTATGCTTCATTTATAAGCCTTTAATCAAAGAGCACTAATGATCAGTTTAGAATAATCATTTTAACTGGCCGATCAACTTGACATGTCCGCACTAATCCTCATTCAGTAAAGGCTTATAAATGAAGAATAATGAATAACATCACATAGTTTTCAATAAATTTGATTACTTGGAGGATTTGTCAATGCAATTTTAGTCTTAAATTTCATCACAATATAGAAAATTGAGCTAGCTTAACGTGGGCATTAGATTCGTGTCATTATGAGCTCTAAATCAAGAGTTATGGACGATTTAGTGCAGATATGTCAAGTTGATCGGCAAGTTAAAATGATCATTCTAAGCTGATCATTAGTACTCATTGAGTAAAGGCTTATAAATGAAGCATAATGCATGGCATCACGCAGTCTGGGATAGATAGGATTACTTGGATGTTTTTCCGTATCTATTTTTGTGACAATATAGCAAATTGAGCTAGCTCAACGTGAGAATTGGATTCCTGTCATTATGAGCTAAAAATCAAAAGGTATGAACGATGTAGTGCATACATGTCAAGTTGATCGGGCAATTAAAATGATCAGTCTAAACTGATCATTGGTACTTATTGAGTAAAGGCTTATAAATAAAGCATTATGCAGAGCATCTCGTAGTTCAGAATAGATTCGATTACTTGGATGCTTTGTTGTGTCTATTTCTGTCTCAAATTAAGAAAGCTTAACGTGGACATTGTATTCGTGTCATTCGGAGCTCTAAATTAAAAGTTACAGACCATTTAGTGCGGACATGTCAAGTTGATCGGCTAGTTAAGATGATAATTCTTAACTGATCATTGGTGCTCATTGATTAAAAGCTTATAAATGAAGCATAATTCATGACATCACGCAGTTCGGGATAGATTGGATTACTTGGACGATTTATCATCTCTATTTCGGTCTATAATTTTGTCACAATATACAAAATTGAGCTAGCTTAACGTGGGCATTGGATTCGTATTAGTCTGAGCTCTAAATCAAATGTTACTAACAATTTAGTGCGATATGTCAAGTTAATCGGCCGGTTAAAATGATCAATTTAGTGCGATATGTCAAGTTAATCGGCCGGTTAAAATGATCATTCTTAACTGATCATTGGTGCCCATTGAGTAAAAGCTAATAAATGAAGCATAATGCATGGCATCAGACAATGCATGATAGATTGGATTACTAGGATTCTTTGTGATACCTAGTTCTTTCTAAAATTTTGTCTCATTATAGTAAATTGAGCTAGCTTAACGTGTGCCCTGGATTTGTGTCATTCTAAGCTCTAAATCAAAAGTTATGGACAATTTAGTGTGGACATGTCAAGTTGATCAGCATGTTAAAATAATAATTCTAAAATGATCATTGGTGCTCATTGAGTAAAATCTTATAAATGAAGAATAATGCCGATTACTTACTTATTTTAATTATTATTTTTATAAAATTTTTAATTATTATGTTTTATAAAAAAATCTTGTTATTGGTTACAGACATTTAAATATTTATTAAAATCAAGTGTTACTAAATACTGCTATAGATTTGGAAAAATTTCAGCTTAAATCCGATAACAAAACTCTACCTATTTACAAATATCAATTGCAATATATATGTTAAATATTAAAATGATTGAATTTTACATAAATTTATACAAATATTTAAATCAACTAAAATAAAAAAAAACTAATAACAGACCTTTAAGATTCTATCCATTTTACTGTTGCTTATATCTTTATTATGATGTGTTCTCTTGATACTTCTAATATGCTATACGTCAGAAAACCACACAAAAAGTGATTTAAAAGGTGAACAAACATTTTGTTCACATTATATTGGGACCACATTTTAGAAAGCTCGAGATAATTATACTTTCATCATTTACTTTTTTTCAGAAATTTTAATTTTATAATACAATAACCTGGATATTTTGAATCCAACGAATAATTAGTAGGACAATTCTCTAAAATAACATATTTTAATGTTTTTGTTCCAAAAATGTTTAAAATTCCAATAATGACATAAATTTAACATTAAAATACATTATAATTTTATTTTAATATAAAAACTAAATTTTAAATTAGAAAAAATAAACTCAAATATAACTTTTTAATTTTATATATAATTTAGGGCAATTGACTAAAATATTACTATTTTAATTTTTTGTTCCAAATATAACATTAATCATTTAAATTTCCAAAATAACACAAATTTAATACTAAAATAATTAAAAACTTATACCTAATAAAAATATTTAAATCCTAAATTGGAAAAAGTGAACCCAAACATTATATTTTAATTTTATGTATAGTTTATTTAAGGTAAATAATTATTTTTATATAATAATTTATGCTATTTTAGAATTTTAGTTTTACTATGCTAAATTTGAAAGATAAACTTAAAATGATGCTATTTTAAAGTATTATTCTATAATTTATTTAGAGTAAATAAGTATTTTTTACATAATTATTTGTGATATTTTGGAAATTTAATTTAAAATACTAAATTTGGAATAAAAACTATAAAATATGTTATTTTACAGTATTACTCTTACTTCTAATTAGTATAATGCTGAATAACCTCGTTTAAATGTTTTGGAAAATAATCTCTCAACCTAACTCCTTCAAAAAGTAGTAATTAATTGGTGAATGATCAAAAAAACCAAACCTAAACAAGAAGGTGGGGATCACTATCTACATGTATATAGCCAGAAACAATTAATTAACATATATAATGCAACATCAGTGGCACAATGTCAATGTGTTTGTGTTATTATAAGATGACCAATTTTCAGAAATAACACAAAATTTTTGTTTTAAAATTAACATCAATAATTTTATTTCTTTTAAATAATATGAAAAATTTATTTTTAAAATTACCACAACATTAAAATTAACTTTAGATTCTAAAAACTAAACTATAAATCCTAAAACTATATCATAAACCCAAAATACTAATCCAAACCCAAATATTTAAATTATTTATCGTTAAACAAATTTTAATATTTGTGATATTTTGGAAATAATAATCTTTTAATATTTTTTGGGAAAAATATCATTATATTTTTAAGAATAATATTGGGTAGTTGACAAAAATAGCACTAGTTTAAATTTTTGTTTCAAAAATAGTATCGTTAGTTTAAATTTTTAATAATAGCACAAATTTAATATTAAAATACTTTAAAACTTCGTTTTAATAGAAAAAACTCTAAATTAGAAAAATAAATAAATTCAAATATAAAATTTTAAGTTTATGTATATTTTATTTAAATTAAATAAGTATTTTTTACATAATTATTTGTGGTATTTGAAATTTTAATTTTATTATATTAGATTTGGAATAAAAACTTTAAAATATGTTATTTTATGGTATTACTCAATAATCTTTTAATATTTTAGTGTTTGTGGTATTTTATAGTTTTTCCATTATACTTATTTCATTACACTTTTAACATTCTTAATTAATTCTTCATGATTAAACTCTGAGAATTTGAGTATTCATGGCGATTAACATATATAAATGTATAATAGAGTACTAAAATCGTTGAAAGTATCAAATTAACTTGTGAAGTGGAGATATAACTTTTATATATATTGGGAAAATGATCATTAAAATACTGAAACTTTGTGTTTGCATCATTTAAATACCGAATTTTTTAATGACTCATTTAAATATCGATTTATAGTTAAATACACCGATTTAGTTATACAATTAGTTAACATTAACGCCAGAAGTAATATTGTTAACTTTGTTACTTATTTTTTATTTATTGGTGTTTCGTTTTAGTTAGTTAAAATAAGTAATAAAATTAAAAATATTACTTTTACTGGTAATGTTGGTTAATTGTATGACTAAATCAGAACAATTAACTACAGATCGTTATTTAAATGGCTCATTAAAAATTCATTATTTAAATAGTTCAAACATAAAATTTCAATATTTTAATGATCATTTTCTCTCCATATATATACATTCGTTTTTGTAATTCATACTAACAATTAGTCTCCTTTCTGATAAAATTGTACCATAAAGGCGTGTTTGTGTGTGTCTACAAATAGATAGAAATGAGAACAAAAATTGCATACTTCAAAAAGTAAATAAATACGACAAGATTCAATGTGTCATTAATCAAACTAGATTGTTAAGTTTCAAGAGAAATCATGAATATTTTGTCCAACACGCATTTCAGAACAACATGGGTGTTGAAAAACCAAGCTATCCAATGTATGTGCCAGAAATATTTGTACAAATTGGATATTTAAGTGGAAAAGGGAAGACGCGCCTATCAGATGAGAAACACAATCACTTGCATTTGTATATTTTGATAAATTGCAATGACGTTTTGGAATATGAAAGGTATATTCAATTTAATTTTATTTTTAGTTATTATTATAATTTATTGTTATTTTTTTTCATAATTAATAGGATATACATGGAATAAATACGTGTTCATTATTCAGATTACAGTGAAAATGAGTTGGTCGAACTTAAAAAAGCAAATTTGCAAAATGGCTGCATTTTTATGTTAGTGTTACCACAATTATGTAATTTTCAATAATAGTTTACTATATATATATATATTTATAATTTACTACATTCTATTATTTTGTAGGTTACTACAGGTCCTTCTAGGGGTATAACGTTTCCCACATGGTTAGTTGAGTTGGTGAGTGGTCCTACATTTACTGCAAAATCTTATCCAATGTACTGCACTCGTGGATATGCTTTTAAGAGTCATCGCGAAGGAAACTCACAAACAACTTGTAATTATGGTATATCATCTCAATCGAGAGAAATTGTATATAATGGTATTTTTCGTAAATATTAGAAGTTCACTATCCAGGAATGATTGATTTGAGGTGTATTGTGTTCTATTGTGACTGGTATGACTCTGTCATGGGTCAACGTGAAGACGAATTCGGTGTTACATCTGTCCACTCTCGTAAGCGACATCGAAAATATGATCCTTTTATACTTGCATCACAAGCGGACCAGGTTTGTTACATTCGATATCCTCGTATGAGAAACAAGCAAGATCCTTGGATTACAGTGACCTCAATACATCCTAGAGGGATGGTATGTGGTATTACCGAACAAGAGCCTATGCAACAAAACACAATTGGTAACTTAGGTTCAATAGACACTTCTCTTGAAGTTAACCTTGTTGTTGATGACACCACGAACGAAGATTACAACGTGTTTCAAGATTCAGAAGAAGAGATTGGCGAGTTTGACGACCAAAATTCAGCTAATTTAGAATATTCATCAGATTCAGATTAAATTTGTGATAATAAGATTTTTTTCCATACTTTAATTATATATAAATTATCTTTTCTAAATTCATATTCAAATTCAGATTTAATATTTTTCTTTCCATATTTCATTTCCATATGTACATAAATGCTTACACAAAATATTGAAAAAAATCATGTTATTTTTAATGCATTTTGTTATATACAAAATAAACTAAAACTTTTTTAATAATATATAAATATTGTTTTTGAAATATTGATATATGTAGCCGTCGGAATGAACAAAAACTTTTTAATAATATATAAATATTTTTTGAAATATTGATAAAAACAGCGACGGCTTTCCAATGGCTTTTGTAATTCCATCGGAAATCTGTCGGAATGAACAAAAACTTTTTAATAATATATAAATATTTTCGAAATATTGATATACTTAACCGACGGCTTTCCGACGGCTTTTGTAATTCCGTCGGAAATCTGTCGGAATGAACAAAAACATTTTAATAATATATAAATATTTTCGAAATATTGATATACTTAACCGATGGATTTCCGACGGCTTTTATAACTCCGGAATCTCATCACCAAGAAAGTCGAGGGTGCGTCATTGGATCCCATATGAGCTAGTACACAAACACAGATGATCCGGTTACAAGCCTCCTATAAATCACACCCTGTTGATGGTTGTGGCGAATACCATAATTCGCACAAGAAGAGTATTTTTTGGGATTTACCATATTGGAAGGACCATTTATTGTGCCATAATATGGGTGTTATGCAAATTGAGAATAAATATTTCGACAACATAATGAATACCGTTCTAAATGTGCAAGGAAACACAAAAGATAATTTGAAAGCTAGATTGGATTTGTCAGATATTTGTTCCATGAAGGAACTACATGTAATGTCAAATGGAAAATCATTGTGTCCCGCATTCTGGTTCGATGCGCATGCAAAAGATGAATTCTTTGACTCGATTAAGCATAGTGTCAAATTTCCAGATGGATACGCATCTAATCTTCGTAATTGTGTCGATACTATTGAAGGTAAATTTTCAGGGATGAAAAGTCATGATTGTCATGTTGTCATGCAAAGACTATTCCCATTTGCCTTTAGCGATCTGCTGCCAAAAAACGTCCATGGAGCAATTGCAGATACGACGTTTACATTATTTTATATATAAATAATCATAATTTCATATATTATATGATATTAAAATATTTTTTTTTATGTAGGGATTGGTGCTTTTTCCGAGATTTATGTACAACATTACTTACTACAAACGATAGCCAAAATTTGGAGGAAAAAAACTAGTTCTCATTTGTAACCTTGAGAAAATATTTTCACCAGCATTTTTTGATGTTATGGAGAATCTTCTTATTCACCTCCCTAGAGAAGTAGCGCTTGGAGGACCTGTTTAGTACCGAAGTATAGCTCTTTTGAATGACATGATGACTACTTTGATTTAGAGCTAAAAATGACATGAATCCAACGCCCATGTTAATCTAGCCCAATTTTCACAAAATGAAGTATATTGTGAAGTTTGGGTGAGAACCTCAACCTTAAGCTTCTGGATGGGGGTTTTCTGTTTGGTAAAGGATGAAAGGGTGAAGTGAACCACACGAGGGGTGATGAACCTCGTGATAAATCACAAACTTAGAGCTAAGACGGCTGGTCTCAACTAGGTTCTAAGCGCACAAGTCTGTTTAGAAAATAACTTGTAGAAAGAAAATTCGATTTTTATTAATTATCAAAAAGGTTGTCGAACTACAATGCTGGAAGGAGCCTTATTAATATGCTCGACAGCTTGACTTTCTAGGGTCGACTCAAGAAAAGAAATGGAAAGTTTACAAAAGTGCACAAATGGAAAACTTACAAAAGTGCATAACCAAAAAAAGGACCTATTCCTAAAATGTCTTTGACTCAAAAATGTAAATAATCTAAATCCTACCCTGCAAAATAGAAAGAGGCAAATATCCAATTTGAAAATTTACCTTTCTTACCTCATGGCCAAGAAATGGAAGGTGGCCGACCTTGTGGTATGCACGCGCCTTGCTCCTAGTCTTCGACTTGGAGTAGGGTTAGGAATCTTTAGGCCCTGACCTCTCTTGCCACTAAAGCCCAAGTCTCTGAAGTCCCTTGCATTGCTGTGAAGCCTTTGGACTCTTCTTTGCACTTCTGGCCCAATGTCCTTTGTCGATCATCCTCTAGGAGCTTGTCGACCCATAAGCTGAATTTGTGGAAGAGTGCCCTTGATCTGCTCCTTGTCATTGCTCCTGGTGGCACCACTGGTGTAGAGATTTCCTCTAGTTGCATGTCCTGAAGCTGGTAGCTTATCTGGTCCGAGTCTCCTTGTGTAGATGTTGAAATGCCCGTGTACTCGGCCGGATCGACTGTACCGGCTGGACTGTGCGAAATACTGGCTGAAATGTCTTCACAGCCGGCCAAGTTGATTCCGGAGCCGGCGTGATAAGGTCATCGGCACAACCCCCGGCCAACTGAATATTGACATAAAAACAAAATTTATTCAGATTTAGCTCGATTCAGATACTTATATTCAAATTATAGTTGAAATATCCAAAAAATAAATTATCTCATATATACAAAATAATTTAATAACATAATTTTAAAAAATAATATTTAATTTTATACTATACCGGATACGTGGATTCTTAAATTTAAACATAATTATTATTTTTAAATTTATAATTATAATTTTAGTTTGGATATATTTATCCAAACTGTTGGAATTATTAAAAATATTTTAAATATCCAAAAAATAAATTATCCAAAATTCTTATGAATAATTTATTTATAATAGTTTAGCTAACTTAATATAAAACATTTAGTTTTATATTAAAATTATGTTAGAAATAATTAGGTTTTCAAATCTAAATATAACCAATAGTTTTAAATTTTTATTTTTATTTTTTAGATATTTCGACTACTTAAAATCTAAACATAAATAATAGTTTTTATATAGAATTGTATTTTGGATAGTTTTGTTTGGTACTCGTTTAGTAAAATTATCTAAAATAATTTAAAAAGAAAAATATCCAGATACTTATAGTTAGATAATTTATCTATGTTTCGTATGGATATAATATATTATTAAATTCAATTATATTTAATTAAAATTTTATATGTTTTATTATATAAATTTTATTTATGTTTTATATATGTTTTATATATGTAAATTTATCAAAGTTCAATAATTTTAAAGTTATAAAATTATTACGTTTTTATTTATAATCAAATTATATTTCGTTTGATTGTTATTAAAAATTATAGATTATATATAATATACTTTCTATCTATTAGTTTTTATTTATGTTTGACTATATTTTGGTACAATTATGTTTAAACTTTAAATATTAGTTTTTTAAATTAAAAAATTGTATAATTGTATCTTAATAGAAAATGTGCAAAACTAAATAGACATAATAATAACCATGATTGGCAAAATACAACGTATTCAATATAATATCTGAAACAAAATTTAAAAATATATATACTAGAGAACCAAATATACTTGATATTTATGAAAACTTCTTTTGTATAAATTTTTTTAATGAATTAAGAACCTAATAATCGATTAACTGAAATGATCGCCCGATCCGTATCTTGATCATACCGTTCACTCATTCGATTCGTTCTTTTCAATTTTTAATTTATCATTTATTTATTATATTTATTGATAAAAAAATTTACAGACTTTAAATCGTTTAAAAAAGTTCTATAAAATAAATAACATATCTGTCGAATCGGACATAATCTATAATCACGATATCGATTTATTTATTCAAATTTTCCAGTCTATTTTTTATTTATTAAAAATCAAATTTATATTTAAAATGATCATATTACATTTTGTTCGACGAAATATTACAGAAATTTTAACTATTTAATGTTTTGGTAATATAATATGTAAACATTTATTTAAAAAGATAATACATTAAAATATTACTTTTTAAAGTTTTTTTCTAAATCTATATTTTAAAATTAAAATTTCAAAAATAACATTAATAACTATGTAAAAATAATTATTTACTCTAAATAAATTATACATAAACTTAAAATTGAGTTCATTTTTTCTAATTTAGAATTTAATTTTTTATATTGAAATATAGTTTTAATATAATTTAATTTTAAATTTCTGATATTATTGAAAATTTAAACTAGTGATGATATTTTGAAATAAAACCCTTAAAATAATATTTTAGAAAATTATCTTATTTTGAACTCATTTCTCAATTTAATATATAAGAATACCCGATTCCATTCCGTTATATCCAATGCGGTTAACCTTCCATAACGATACCATATTGTGATGTTTAAATAATTTCTGGGCTAACGTCTCGAGCTGTCGTGCATTTTCTTACGTGGAAATCTATGCAGTCGTATAAGGCTCCAATTTCATAAATGCAAACCCACCGAATTGATTTTATCTAAGATATTCTCAAAGACAATATATACTATATAATCATCGCATGTAGAAGTTATCTTAGTTTATGGGTAGATGCAAGTTTATACTATGGTGTAGTTATATAATATCAATTCATAACATATTATTTGAGTAATATTTGAACAAATAATTTTATATTAAAAGAAGTGTTATACTGACGTGTTTGTAATATTTTTGGAAAAAAAAATATTTTAGTGGTATTTTTGAAAAATGAAAACTAATTATAATATTTTTGAAATAATTATTTTATTGTATTTTGGATATTTCTCTAACATTAAAACAAATGTGAATGTACAAAA
>CM032158.1:19507070-19554570 GCA_018901935.1 Pugionium cornutum | reverse complement strand
CCACACCAAACAGTCATGCCCATGCTGTCTCCTCTCTTCTCATTGGTTGTTGACAGGCTCCTCCTCTATTCAAACTCATCCACAAGTTTGAATTCGTTTTCTTTTGTGTTCACATTGTAAATCCTCTATAAAAGGGCTGTAAAGACTCAATGTATAATATACTCTTAGGAGATTCTTCTCCATAAGTCTAAGTCATTTCTCATTTTCTCATACTTCTCTTTGAGTCTTCAGATTCAATTCTTCACACTTCTCCTCTATAATCTCAATATTCTTACATGGTATCAGAGCTTAAGATCATTCTCTTATCTTTTCTACTCAAATCTCTCAGTTTCTAATCTAAAATTCTGTCAAAATCTCTTAGTCTTTAGACTAAAAACTCACGGTTTCATTCAACCATAAAAGCTGCTTCCTTTGAGCTCTTCAAAGCCTAACAATGGAGGATACAGTTCAAATTAGTTCCAGCCTGAAACCTACGGTGATAGCAGTAGTTCTCAAAGGCTTGAACTACACATTATGGTCAAGAACCATCAAGACAGCCATTTGTGGCTAAGGACTTTGGAATCACATCTTGGAGGATAATACTCCATCTATAGATGATCCAAAGGAGAAGAAGGATGAGGCAACAAGAAAAGAAGAAGCTAGGTGGTTCCAAGAAGATCAATCAGTCCTGGATTCCTCCAAAATTCATTGGACCCATCCATTCTTGAAGCTTATTCACATTGTGAAACTGCCAAGTCTCTTTGGGACACTCTCAAGAGGGTGTATGGGGATGTTTCAAACCTCAGCCGTGTGTATGAGGTTAAGAAGGCTCTCAATGATCTACACCAAGAGGATATGGAGTTCACAAAATTCCTGGGCAAGTTCCAGTCAACATGGTCCGAGCTTGACATGTTGAGACCAAGTTCTATGGATCCAAAGGTGCTTAATGAAAGGAAGGAACAAGACAAGATATTTGGGCTCCTTCTCAACCTAAATCCAGCCTTTAAGGATGTGATTAAGTCCATCCTGAGAGAGCCAAAACTCCCTGATTTCGAAGAGGTGTGCTCACGGATTCAAAGGGAGCAAGGCAACATTGGTTTGTTTGGTGGTAAAGGAGAACTAGTCATGGCCAACAAAATCGTGTTTAAGCAAGAGGATAGGAAGAGTGTGATGTGTGAGCATTGTAAGAGGAATGGCCACATCAAGGACAAGTGCTGGATACTTCATCCTCATCTCAAGCCAAACCGGTTCAAGGATTCAAAGGCTAACATCTCTCAAATGGTTGCGACTGAACCGCCAAGTTCATCCAACCAAGGAGGGGAGCTAGCTATGAATGTATCCATGGAGTATGTTAAGAAGAGTGACTTGGAGGATCTCATCAAGGCCTATGCCTTAAAACTCTCCGGTATCACACTCTACTCCCATAAATCGCTTGATAAACCAGATCATAAGTTGGTAGTGGATTCAGGTGCTTCTCACCATATGATTAGCAATGCTTGGTTGTTAAAGAACATTGAACCATGTCTAGGACAAGTAACTATAGCTGATGGTAAGGGTATTCCAATTGAAGGAACCGGAAAATTAAGACTATTTGACAAAGAAACTAATGCATTCTTTGTACCTAAATTTAAGTCTAATCTAGTTTCTGTCAAAAGGCTACTAAAGACCTCAATTGCAATGTTACATTTGGGCCTAACAATGTTTACTTTCAGGATATTAAGAGTGGTAAGATACTTGGAGGTGGTGTAACTCAAGATGAGCTCTATGTTCTTGAAGACCCTCCAAGCAATTTGGATTCCTTAGCTTTCAAATCCTGTGTTTTTGCTAATAAAGATGTCTTATGGCATGCTAGATTAGGACATCCTCATGCTCGTGCTTTAAGCTTAATAATTCCTAATGTCGCTTATGATCACTCAGTTTGTGAGGCTTGTATCCTTGGCAAACATTGTCGTGTTGTTTTTCCTAAATCGTCTACAATTTATGAGCATTGCTTTGATTTAGTACATTCCGATGTTTGGACCTCACCTTACATGTCTAGAGATAGGAATAAATACTTTGTGACCTTTATAGATGAGAAATCGAAATATACATGGGTTACATTACTTCCATCTAAAGATAGGGTTTATGAGGCATTTATAAACTTTCATAATTATGTTACTAATCAATTCAATGCCAAGATCAAAGTGTTAAGATCAGATAATGGAGGGAATACACAAGTCAAAGATTCAAAGCTCATCTAAACAAACATGGAATACTACATCAAACTAGCTGTCCACACACACCACAACAAAATGGAGTTGCTGAAAGGAAGAACCGACACTTAATGGAAGTAGCAAGATCCATGATGTTTCATACCAATGTTCCTAAAAGTTTTTGGGGAGATGCAGTCTTGGTTGCTTGCTACCTCATCAATCGGATTCCAACCAAAGTCTTGCAAGATATATCCCCATTTGAGGTACTCAATAAAACTAAACCTTCCATTGATCATTTACGTGTATTTGGGTGTGTGTGCTTTGTGTATGTTCCAGGTGATCTAAGAAACAAGTTGGAGGCAAAGAGCATCAAGTGTATGTTCCTTGGATATTCGACAACACAAAAGGGTTATAAGTGCTATGATCCGAGCAACAACAGGACATATGTGTCTAGAGATGTCAAGTTCATAGAAGAACAAAGCTATTATGATCAGAAAGATTGGGAAGGATTGAAAGATCTCTCAAGGTCACCTTCTGATTTGGCTACGAGTTTGAGGTTTCTCTTGAATCATTTGGGAAATGATCTGCCAAAGGATTCAAGACACGAAGAAACAAGAACCTTAAGTAGTTCACAAGATACCCAAGAGAATGAACAAGGGGTGGTAACTCAAGAACCAACTCCAATCCAAGAAGAAGCTATGGCCCAAAATCAAGAACAAGACGACTTGGAAGTGGGTATAGAGGAACCTATTCACCAAATGGAAGAGGAAACGGTTGTAGAGGAGGCTGCACCACCTGTTCAGCATTTAAGGAGGAGTACTAGACTTAGGAACACTAGGGTATTCTACAACAACCAGGCCGTGGCTCATCCCATACAAGCTGTTTGTTTCCTTGACCTCTTGCCATCTAGTCATCAAGCATTCCTTGGAAAGATTGAACAAAGTCAGATTCCAAGGACTTATGAAGAAGCTGAGAGCAAGAAAGAATGGTTAGATGCAGTAAGAGATGAGAAGGGAGCTATGGAAAGGAATCATACATGGAATATACAAGAACTTCCCAAAGGCAAGAAGGCTGTGAGTTCCAAGTGGGTGTTCACCATCAAGTATAAGAGCAATGGGGACATAGAAAGGTACAAGGCACGTCTAGTTGCAAGAGGTTTCACTCAGACATATGGAGAGGACTATACTGATACATTTGCACCGGTGGCTAAGCTACACACTGTAAGGGTTGTTCTTTCACTAGCTATGAATCTGACTTGGGACTTATGGCAAATGGATGTCAAGAACGCATTCCTACAAGGAGAACTTGAAGAGGAAGTGTATATGACTCCACCACCAGGCCTTGAAGATTTTTGCAAAGAGGGACAGGTTCTAAGACTTAGGAAGGCAATATATGGGTTGAAGCAGTCACCAAGGGCCTGGTATCACAAATTAAGCTCCACACTTACTGATAATGGGTTTAGGAAATCCCATTCAGATCATACTTTGTTCACTCGTCAAAACTCCAAAGGAATCGTGGCGGTCTTGGTTTATGTGGATGACCTTATCATCACAGGAGATGATAAGGAAGGAATTCAGTCCACAAAGGCCTTCTTAAACAGATCATTTGACATCAAGGATCTTGGAGAGTTGAAGTACTTCTTGGGTATTGAAGTGTGTCGGTCTCAAGAAGGGCTCTTTCTATCCCAAAGAAAGTATGCTCTTGATCTGTTGACAGACACGAGAAAGCTTGGGGCTAAACCGGCCAAAACTCCTCTTGAAGATGGCTACAAGGTCAACGGAAAGGGGGAGAAAGCTGATGAGTTATTTAAGGATGTTTCTCAGTATAGGAGACTAGTTGGGAAGCTGATCTACCTCACCCTCACACGACCAGACTTGTGTTTTGCTGTGAATCAAGTAAGTCAACATATGCAAAAGCCTACTGTATATCATTGGAGCATGGTAGAAAGGATCCTTAGATACATCAAAGGATCTCCTGGTCAAGGTATATGGATGGGCAAGAATGGGAACACTGAGATTGTCGGGTATTGTGATGCGGATTGGGCTGGTGATAGGGTGGATAGGAAATCAACCACTGGGTATTGCACCTTCGTTGGTGGGAACTTAGTCACTTGGAAGACTAAGAAGCAGAAGGTGGTATCATGTTCTAGTGCTGAAGCAGAATATAGGGCTATGAGGAAGCTGACAAATGAAGTAACTTGGCTCAAAGCACTCTTGAAAGATTTCGGTATTGCATAACCAGGGCCAATTACCTTCCATTGTGATAATCAGGCAGCCATTCACATAGCTTCAAACTCAGTGTTTCACGAGAGGACCAAGCACATAGAGATCGACTGCCATAAGGTTAGGGAGAAAGTTCAAGATGGAACCATTCTGCCATGTTATACAAGGAGTGAAGACCAACTAGCTGACATCTTCACAAAGGCAGAAAGTCTCAAAGTTTGCAAGAACATCTTTAGCAAACTTGGGCTTGTTGATTTATCACACCCATGATCAAAGGTCTCCTAATCCAAGAGCAACACACTCTTTTCCCTTATTAAGGTTTTGTCCCAAGTGGTTTTCCTTAATAAGGTTTTTAATGAGGTGTTGCCTTGGGTTCCCAAGCTTAAGACTTTAGGGTGATTCCAAAGTCTTTAGCTTGAGGGGAGTATTGACATAGGAAAATCAAATAAGACCTATCTTGACCTACAAGGCAAGTGTGAGCACGAAAATTCAGTTTGAATAACAAGGGAAATGAAAAAGGATGGGTTATTATTAACCACATGGTTGAAATGGTTAAATAGCTACCTTGGGAGAAGAATCAAGGTGGAATAGTCATGCCCATGCTGCACACAGTCTTGGCAACCACACCAAACAGTCATGCCCATGCTGCACACAGTCTTGGCAACCACACCAAACAGTCATGCCCATGCTGCACACAGTCTTGGCAACCACACCAAACAGTCATGCCCATGCTGTCTCCTCTCTTCTCATTGGTTGTTGACAGGCTCCTCCTCTATTCAAACTCATCCACAAGTTTGAATTCGTTTTCTTTTGTGTTCACATTGTAAATCCTCTATAAAAGGGCTGTAAAGACTCAATGTATAATATACTCTTAGGAGATTCTTCTCCATAAGTCTAAGTCATTTCTCATTTTCTCATACTTCTCTTTGAGTCTTCAGATTCAATTCTTCACACTTCACCTCTATAATCTCAATATTCTTACACGAATTAGCTTTACGTAGGCGTTGCATTCGTGTCAATATGATCTCTAGTTTAAAAGTTATGGCCGATTTAAAATAGACATGTCATATTGATCAAAATATATCTGATCGTAGTTAAGATATTAGCAAAACAGTAAACCCAATTCCATGATGTTTTGGTGAATTATTGTAAACGGATCACATTCTCCAATCACCACACTTTCAATCTAATTTTCCCTAATTACTATCCAGTTTGTTTCAGTAAGATCCAACTCGAATAAGATGTGTATTTAAGTAAGTGTGTGATGTTTATAGGTTAGAATTGTTATTTGATAATTTGTTCTTATATAAATACAAAAACCACCTTGTTGGAATTGGGATACTGTTTAGGATTTTGAACCGTTTATTAAGATTTCTTATTAATCTCTCACACCTTCCCTATACTCATTTTATTTTCATCATTTGTTTTTCTTGCTTTGATTTTCACCATGTTTGAGTAGTCTGGCATTTGCATTTTGCGTTAGGAATGTGAATTTGGTGTGATGTTTGCAGATTGATGTTTAAGTATAGATACCTTTACATTCCTTTATTTAGGACGTTACTGATACTAGATTCTGAGTCAGTGATGTTAAAATGGGTATACCCACCCCATTTAAACCCACCCCATATAAAACCCATCCCATTTGAACCCCACACCCTATAAAATCCATTTATTATAAGATCTAATAGGGTTACCCATTTATACCCATTTATAATTACACTAACTCATTTAAACCCATTCAAACCCATTTAACTCATTTAATCCTATTAGATCTTATAATAAATTGGGATGACTGATCTCAATTGGTGAGGTCTTTATAAAGACTCACACTCGGCCGTATGGTTCGTATGTGGATTTGAAAGCTAAACAAATCATTGAAGCATACGAATGCAACATTCAACAAAAGATGGCGATCGTGGAGGTCGATGCAACAGAAACGTCTGACGGTACTTCTCGGTGAATTAAGCTGACCCGAGAAGAGAAGAATGAGATCTTCATTTAGGTAACAAATTTAATTTCTTTTTATTTACATTAAGTTCAATATATTTATTCTAATTGTTTTTTTTGTCTTCTAATTTTATTCTAATTGTTTTTGTACTTTTCCTTTGCAGATGCCCAAGGCCGTCTTTATGGACTCGGTAGCCTGAACCGAATGCACCGGTCGGGTAGGCATAGTGGCTTGCAATCCACTACCGCCGACTATGTTGCGCTTTAGTAGCAACTCTTAGCCGTTCAGCGCCGAATCGAAGAACAAAACGCAATCAACGTGCGTATTGAAAAACAAAATGCGTAAATTTTGGAAGCGAATCGGAAGATGCAGGAAGTGCAAAAAGAAAATCAAAAGACGATTAATACTTTGGAGATGCTCGTCGGCTATTTCCAACGTACGGATCCCGCATTCACCTCTTTTATTCGGAATAAAGATGACAAAGGTGAACCGTCGACTGCTCCACCAACATTTTCGCCATCGGATTTTCAATTCCCGCCGCAAAATATTTAGATTTTTTTTTTTTTTTGTAAATTGAGTTTTATTAAATAAATTTATTTTAATTTCTCTTTATTTTATAAAATAATTAATCAATACAATTGATTTATTATTTAATTATAATATTATTAATAATTACAAAATATTAATTAAAGTATTAATAAAAAATATTAATTACAAAAAATATTAACAACAAAATATTTATTATAATTACAAAATATTTATATTCATTCTGAATTAAATAATAATAATAATAATAATAATTAATTTTTTAAAGAATAATAATTAATTAAAATATTTTGAAATTAAAAATAAAAATTATTCTTTAAAAAATAGTTTTTAATTTTATTTTCAAAATATTTTAGTTAATTCTTATTTTTTAAAAACCTAATTCGGTTGTAATCGCAAATCAGTCACAAATCAGTCTCACTTTTTGTGACCAATTTGCGAATACATTTATTTTTTTTGAATAATTTACTTGTATTCGCAAATTAGTCAAAAATATTTGTGATTTATTTGCGACTACAACTGAGTTTTTCGAGAAATTCATCCTCGTTCGCAAATCAGTCGCAATTATTTGTAAATGATTTCGACTGATTATATAACATAGTCACAAATCAGTCGCAAACTCTGATGACTGATTTGCGATCACGTCTTGCACTATGGTCACAAATCAGTCACAAATTTTTTTGACTGATTTGTGACTACGGCTTTTGCAATCACATATGTAGTTACAAAGTAGTGGCAAAATTTGTTACTGAAATGCAGTCGCAAAGTAGTCGCAAATACAATCATTAATGTTTGGTCGCAAATTAGTTTCAAATTGTACCACTATTACAGTGGTCGCAAATAAGTCACTAAAGTGCGACTGATTTGCGACATAAAAATTTTGCGACGAAAATTTTGCGACGAAAACTTTGCGACTACCTTTTGTGGTCGCAAAGTGGTCGCACAATCCAGTTTTGCAACCACTTTTCACCCAGGTTTTCTTGTAGTGGGTTACCCTTGAGTAAAGGAAATAAATGAAGCATAATTCATGACATCACACAGTTAAAGATAGATTAGATTACTTGGAAAATTTGTCGTAGCTATTTTGGTCTTAAATTTTGTCATAATATAGAAAACTAAGCTAGCTTAACAAAGGTGTTGCATTCGTGTCATTCTGAACTCTAAATCAAAAGTTACAAACGAATTAGTACGGATATGTCAAGTTGATCGGCTAGTTAAAATGATCATTCTAAACTAATCATTGGTACTCCTTGACTAAAGGCTTATAAATAAGCATAATGCATGGCATCACGCAGTTCAGGATATATTGGATTACTTGAAAGCTTTGTTGTAACTATTTTGGTCTTAAATTTTGTCATAATATATAAAATTGAGATAGCTTAACGTGGGCTTTTGATTGCTGTAATTCTTAACTCTAAATCAAAAGTTATTGACGATTTAGTGCGGTCATGTGAAGTTGATCAGCTAGGTAAAATGATCATTCTAAACTGATCATTGGTGCTCCTTCAATAAAGGCTTATAAATGAAGCATAATGCACGACATCACACAGCTAGATTGGATTTCTTGGAGGATTTGTCGTAGCTATTTCAGACTTAAATTTTCTCACAATATAGAAAATTGAGATGGCTTAACGTAGGCATTGGATTTTTGTCATATTAAACTATAAATAAAACATTACGGATGATTTAGTGCGGAACTGTCAAATTGATCGGCCAGTTAAAATGAATATTCTAAACTGATCATTGGTTCTCCTTGAGTAAAAGCTTATAAATGAAGCATAATGCATGGATCACGCATTTTGGGATACATTTGATTACTTGGAGGTCGTAGCTCTTTCAATGCCAAATGTTGTCAAAATATGGAAAATTGAGCTAGCTTAACGTGGGCATTGGACACATGTCATTCTGAACTGTAAATCAAAAAGTTACGAACGATTTAGTGCGGACATTTCAAGTTGATCGGATAGTTAAAATGATCATTGGTGATCCTTAAGCAAAGGCTTATAAATGAAGCATAATGCATGGCATTACGCAGTTTAGGATAGATTGTACTACTTGGAGGCTTTTTCGTAGCTATTTGAATGTTAAATTTTGTCACAATATAGGAAATTGAGCTAGTTTAACGTGGGCGTTGGGCTCGTATCATTTTTCAACTCTAAATCCAAAGTTACGGATGATTTATTGCGTACAGGTCAAGTTGATCTGCCAGTTAAAATGATCGTTCTAAACTGATCATTGGTGCTCCTTGATTAAAGGCTTACAAATGAAGTATAATGCATGGCATCATGTAGTTTGGGATACATTGGATTACTTGGAGGGTTTTTCATAACTCTCTTAGTCTCAAATGTTATAACAATATGGAAAATTGAACTAGCTTGACGTGGGTGTTTGACTCATGCCTTTATGAACTCTAAATTAAAAGTTAAAGACGATTTAGTGCGGACATGTCAAATTGATCAGATAGATAAAATGATCATTCTAAACTGATCATTGGTGCTCTTTGAGTAAAGGCTTATAAATAAAGCATAATGCATGGAATCACGCAGTTTAAGATAGATTGGATTACTAGGATGCTTTGTAGTAGCTATTTCGGACTTATATTTTGTCACAATGTAGAAAATTGAGCTAGATTAATGTGGGTATTGGATTTGTTTCATTTTTAATGGAAATCAAAAGTTATGGACAATTTAGGGCAGATATGTTAAGTTGATCGGCAAGTTAAAATGATCATTTATAAACTGATCATTGGTGCTCCTTGAATAAAAGCTTATAAATGAAGCATAATGCATGATATCACGCAATTTGGGATACATTGGATTACTTGGAGGCTTTTTCGTAGCTTTTTCAATATGAAATATTGTCACAATATATAAAATTGAGCTAGCTTAACGTGGGCTTTGGATTCGTGTCATTTTGAACTCAAAATCAAAAGTTATAGGTAATTTAGTCCGGACATGTAAAGTTGATCGGCCAGTTAAAATGATCATTTTAAATGAATTATAAATGAAGTATAATGCATGACATCACACAGTTTGGGATATATTGGATTACTTAGACACTTTTTCGTAGCTATTTCAATGTTAAATTTTGTCACAATATAGGAATTTGAGCTAGTTTAACGTGGACGTTGGATTCGTGTCATTCCGAACTCTAAATCAAACATTATAGATGATTTAGTGCAGAAATGTTAAGTTTATCAACCAGTTAAAATGATCATTGGTGCTCCTTGAGTAAAGGCTTACAAATGAAGCATAATGCATGCCATCACGTACTTTGGGATACATTGGATTACTTGAAGTATTTTTCATAGCTCTTTTGAGTAAAAAGATTACGGGATGATTACGTGATACATTGGATTACTGAGTAATCGTACATAACACGGGGTCATTTGGGTGATTACGGGATGAATGTGGGTCATTCTAGGTCATTACTCTAATTTGATCCTTCTAAATTGATCTTTGGTGTTCATTGAGCAAAGGTTTACAAATGCAGCATAATACATTGCACCACTCATTTGAGATATATTGGAATTTTTGTAAGCTTTGTCGTAGCTATTTCGTTCATAAATCTTTTCAAAATATAGAAAATTGAGCTAGCTTAACGTGGGCGTTGGATTCGTCTCATTCCGAATCTTAATCAAAAGTTACAACACAATATTTAGTGCGTACATGTCAAGTGTATCAGCTAGTTAAATTGATCATTCTAAACTGATCACTGGTACTCATTGAGCAAAGGTTCACAAATGAATCATAATGCATGGAATCACGCTGTTTGGGATAGATTGGTCTACTTGGAGGCTTTTTGTAGCGATTTCGGTTTTAAATTTTGTTCTAATATAGAAAATTGAGCTAGATTAATGTGGGCGTTTGATTCACATCATTCGGAATTCACTACAAGAAAACATTAATATTTCCGATGGCATTTCAGACGAAAATAAAACCTTCAGAAATTTCCAACGCCTATGCGATGGTTTTCCGACGGACTACCGAGGGAACTTATTTCGTCGGTATTCAATTGGAAATTCTCTATGCTTGCAATACCATCGGGAAATCAATGGTAAAACCTGACGGCTATCTATCCATTTTCCGACCAAAGCTCAGCATCGGGATATCCTCTTAAAACTATCAGAAAATACCGACGAAATACAAACCGCCGGGTTTGTCTGATGATTTCCCGATGGAATGTTGTTTTTACTATCCGTTTGGAATCCATCGGGAACATATCAATAGGCTGACGTTGAGTATCGTCGGTTGGTCGTCGGAAATATCCAACCGTTATCGGAAACCATCAGAAATCCGTTGGAAATAGGAATATTCTTAAGAATAATTTATTAAAAATTTGTGATTATCCGCCCGTGGTCAGAAACCGTCGGAAATCCATCGGAAATGGGAATATTCTTAAGAATAATCTAATAAAAATTTCTGATTACCCATTAAAAATTCGTAATAATCTGTTACAAATTCGTAATAATCTGTTACAAATTCGTAATAATTTGTTAAAATTTCGTAATAATATCTTAAAAATTCGTGATAATCTTCTAATTTTCAATATAAATACGCCATGCTCCTTCACAATTTCACCAGAACAAAAAATCTTAAGAAAATGTATTCTTCGGGTTCTAATGATTATTTTCGATCGTAGATGGATAAACCTCGGTATAATTCAACAACTGGGGAATTGACTAATGAATTTGCTCAAGGTGTTGAAGAGTTCATGACATTTGCATCAAACAATAGCATGACATCAAAATACGGTAAAATGTATTGTCCGTGTATTAAATATCGAAATCATAGATTAATCTTTGTTAGAGAAGTACGTAATCATTTGTATAAGATTGGATTTATGCCGAGTTACAAAATTTGGTATTCACATGGAAAAACTGAAATTTGAAAAACAATCCACCTCGGGCAATACATGAATGATCATGCAATCTAGAATAGTTAACAAAATTAGTGGCCACTATGTTAGTCACGTCGCCGCCAGTTGGGCCAGAGGTTTGGGCCTCTTCGCTGGCGAAGTTGGTCAGCCCGGTCCAGCTGATCATCGGGCCGGCGGTACCGCTTGGACCGGTAGACTCGCCAAATAGCCCGGCTATCTCGGGCAGGCCTTCTGGTCAGCCATTTTGATCTTCTGGCCGGCCAGACGATCTGGTTTCCTCATCACTGGCCGATCCCAAAAAAACTCGTGAAAAACCTAGGCCCATCACCAGGCCGGTCTCACCATGCCGATCGCCCATGCCCGTCATCAGACCAGCCTAATGACCAGTCTCAACATGGCCGATCTTGCAGGCCCATCACTAGACCGGCCTAATGGCCGGTCTCACCATGTCCGATCTCAGACCAGCCCAAAAATCCATGGCCCAACCGGAGATCGGACCAACCCGAGCCCAAATTAACTTAAACCATTTACTTAACCGGTTTGTCCTAGGAATAAACCTAATTGTTAGAGATACTATATAAACCCTTTTAAATACTTTTAGCCTAAGTTTTGTTCTAGTTTCTGCTAGTTTATTTCTCTGGACGTTTTTAGAAAGAGAGGAGATTGGTTTAAAACTTTGTTCTTGAATTCTTGGTTTACTCTGTCTCCTATCTTATGTTTCTTTGCTTCTACTTCTTTATGCTTACTATTTTATTGAATATGTTTGAGTCTGTATGGATTGTGGGTCAGGTAGATTAACAGAATCTAATATTGACTTAGGGTTGTTTAGGTAGATTAGACGAAAATCCTTGATGTTTACGGTGTGCTTAATACTGAAATTCAGAACAACCTCCGGCAGAAGCTCGCCCGTGGAAGCTCCTTACTTGGCTGCTTTTGTTTGGCGTCGGCCATTCTTGAATAGCCTGTATCTTCTCCTCATCTACCTGTAGGCCCTGTGAACTGACAACAAAACCTAGGAAAACTAGCTTATCATTACAAAGGGTGCACTTCTTGATATTTGCGTCAATCTCTTCTTGCTGAAGTGTTGTTAGCACCACCTCAAGATCACTTCATGATTTACTATAAACCAGTAAATGTTTAAATGACGCCCTATCAATATCATTTATAGATTTACAAACTGCCATGGCCTTCCTAATAGGAGGTGCTCTACTTGCATATGTACTACGTCGCACATGACCTGTTCTTGCTAACGGCCCACACTAAAAGATACCATTATGCGTTCATGGATATTGAGCTCAACCTTGTCACTAAGCCACCTTAGCTGGTACGGCCGAGGGTACTTAGTGTTCTCAGAAATGATAGTAACGGTTACAAGAGAAGGAGAAAAAAAGAGAGCGTTTGCCAAAGAACGAGTGACTACAAACTATTCAATTCTCTCTCTTTCTAATTTCGGATAGATTGTTATATTAAAGACCAATGAACATTTTTTTATATAACTCTCGTTTACTAAATCTACTGGTATCCGGATCATAAATGTTCTCATAAATGTTGCTCATATAAGCTACACTGAGATATTCGGCAGTATCTTCGAAATCTGGTGAGATCGGACGTTTTGTAAAATTTTCGACAGCATTTTAAAGTTTACAGCCTTGTTCGTTTGGTCGCCACCAGCTGCTGCGGCTGCGGTCAACACTACGGGTGCGACAATAACATATGTTGTTCATTTGTCTAAAGCCAGTAGTTGCAGTTGCGGTTGTGGTTGATCATAAATTTTTAATTGCAATGTTGTTTTAATCAACGGTCAGACATTGCGTTGTGTCTGGGATGGGTAGTTCAAAGCCCAATAATTATGGATGAATTATTAAAGATTTCTCTATGAAATAAAATACCATACATTATGCTTCATTGATAAACCTTTACTCAATGAGCAGGAATGATCAGTTCAGAATGAAAATTTTAACTAGCCAATCAACTTGACATGCCTGCACTAAATCATCCGGAACTTTTGATTTATAGCTCAGAATGACACGAATCCAATGCCCACGTTAAGCTAGTTCAATTTTCTATATTGTGGCAAAATTTGAGACAGAACTAGATACGACAAAGCGTCCAAGTAATCTAATCAATCCCAAACTGCATGATGCCTTGCATTATGCCTCATTAATAAGCCTTTACTCAATTAGCATCCACGATCACTTTAGAATGATCACTTTAACTGGTCGATCAACTTGTTATGTCTGCACTAAATCGTCCATAACTTTTTATTTATAGCTCAGAATGACACGAATCCAATGCTCATGTTAACCTAGTTCAATTTTCTATATTGTGACAAAATTTAAGACCCGGTTTAGGACTCCGGTTTAAGACCCGGTTTAGTCTGGTTTAGAACTTGATTTAGAACCGAATTTTGAACCGAACCGAACCGGTTTATTCTTTCTCTTGCATTTTCTTTCAAAATCCGATTTTGATTTAGAATGCTTTATTGTCTGCAACTGATCTACTCCTTTTGTTGATGTTTTCTTGAAAGCTATTTTCTTTTGAGCTCTTGAACCAAAACCAAATTGCTTTCCTTAATTTGGTTTGATTGGTCGATTACTTGAATTTTTTTTCTAACAAGCTCCTTTTCTTGTTATTGCGAGGTACCAATCGACCTGGTGAGCTCCTCCTCCAGCTCAAAGGATTCTGAGCTGGACCAGTCCTTCCATAAACCTTGTTCCACGTAATGACTTAGTCATTAGGTCTGCAGGATTTAGTCTAGTGTTGATATTTAGGATTGTAACCCCGCCTTTGTCAATTATGTCTCTGATAAAGTGTAGCTTGACCTCAATATGCTTTGTTCTCTCGTGATATACATTGTTCTTAGCTAAGCAAATAGCACTTTGAGAATCACAAAAAACATGAGCTGTATTAATTTCTGAAATTAATCCTAACTCACTGCATATTCCTTTTAACCAAATTGCTTCTTTGGTTGCCTCTGTCAAAGCTATGTATTCTGATTCTGTAGTTGATAGTGCCACAACTTGTTGTAGACTAGATTTCCAACTTACAGAATTTCCCCCAATCTGAAACAAATATCCTGTAATTGACCTTCGTCTATCAAGGTCATCAGCAAGGTCTGCATCACAGAAACCTTCGATTTTGAATTCTGAATTCTTTGTGAATGTTAATGCCAACTCCTTAGTACCCTTTAGATATCTAAGGATCCACTTCACTGCATTCCAGTGAGTTCTTCCTCGATTTCCCATGAAAATGCTCACCAATCCTACTGAGTATGCTAAATCTGGTCTGGAACCGACCATTGCATACATCAGTGATCCAACTGCACTAGCATAGGGCGTTTGATCCATAAGTGCTGCCTCTGTTGAGGTCTCTGCTTCATTCAGACCTTTTAACCTGAAATGAGATCCCATAGGGGTAGCCACTGGTTTTGAATCTGCCATGCTAAACGAGTTTAACACTTGGTTTAGGTATTTCTTCTGTGACAACTTTAGAACTCCTTTTTTTTTGTTCCTTAGAATTTCCATACCTAAGATCTTACTTGCTGGACCTAAGTCCTTCATCTCGAACTCAGACATTATGTTCTCTTTAATCTCTTGAATAGATTTTGCATCCTTAGAAGCCACCAACATATCATCCACATAGATGAGTAAATAGATCTTAGCACCTTGTTCTGTTGTCTTCACATAGACACATGGATCAAATTTGCTTCTCAAAAATTTTTGATGTGTCATGAACTCATCAAATCTTTTGTTCCATTGCCTTGGACTTTGTTTAAGTCCATATAAGGATCTTTGCAATAAGCAAACTTTATCTTCTTTCTCCTTTTCTTCATAGCCGTCAGGCTGTTCCATGAAAATTTCTTCCTCCAATCTACCATGTAGAAAGGCTGTTTTTACATCCAACTGCTCTAGATTAAGGTCTTGATGCACCACAGCTGAAAGCATTATTCTTATTGATACATGCTTAACAACTGGTGCAAAAATCTCGTTGTAGTCAATCCCTTCAACCTGTGAGAATCCTTTTGCAACTAAACGAGCTTTGAATCTAGGTTTTTCCACTCCTGGGATACCAGCCTTTCTCTTAAATATCCATCTGCACCCTATGATCCTTTTGTTTTCTGGTCGTGCCACAATTCTCCAAGTGTCGTTTTTCTTTAGAGAATTCATTTCTTCTTCCATGGCACCTTTCCATTGATTCCATTCTGTGCTTCGTTGAGCTTCTTGATAAGAACTTGGCTCTTCCATATCTACAGCTGCTGCACCAGATAATGCATAAGCTACAAAATCAGTATCAAGAAATCTAGAGGGTGCTCTAGTATTTCTTTTTGCTCTGTCTCTGGTTAACATGTAGTTTTCCAGATTTTGTGGATTTCCTTGTTCCTGATTTTGAATATTTTCCGGTGGATTCTCTTCTAAGCCATTAGAATCAGCCCCTTCTGAATACGCTCCTCCTTGAGAGTTATTTCCAAAACTTGGATTTGGATTTGGATTTGTAGGTCCTTGAATTAGATCAGCTTTGAAAGTTACCTTTTTAACTTTCTTTTCTTTCTTCTCCTTTTGATCTGATACTTTTGGAATCTTTAGTGTGTCTTTGTAAGCTTCTTGTTCGTTGAATACAACATCCCTACAAATCACTTAACTTTGGATATTGGTGACAATAGTTTTTTTGGTTTTTGATATTTTAAATTAATTTAGGATGAAAAAACAATATTCAATGAATCTTTTTTTTATAACTTTACTAGTAACTAAATTCGAAAATAACAAAATGAGTGATGCTTATATTTTTGGTTTTTTTCTTATGATGAACGAAATTAAGTAAACATGAAATACAATTTTTTGAGTTGGGTTTAGATTTATATGAGAGCACACAAAAAAAACAACAAGAAACAACAAGAAACAATGCAAATGAAGAATAAGAACAAATATTTTTATTTGGTTTTTTTGATAAGATGTAAATAAGAAAAATGCAAAACAAAAGCATAAAAAATAAAGGATAAAGGTTGGATTAACACAACCTGAGATAGGAGCTTTTAGCTCTGATACCAAATGATGTAAGATTGAATATCAATCTCACAAGCGGTATGGCCGTGACTCGCAAGACCGAGAATCTCTCTTGGCTTAAGCGGGCAAGGGAACTAAAAGGAGGGGGTTTTGATCGAATCACACGATCAAAGGTGAACCAAGGGAGTTTGAATCTCTCAAACTAACCTGGCCATGACTTCAATAGAAAGGAAGTGAATCACACACTTTATTTCTAAAGAACAAGAACAAGACTCAAAGACAAGGCTTTGAAGAAAATAATTTGTATTCAAATTTAATTTCAATGGTGGTCTATCTTTACAATAAGGTCGTGCTGAGCTTATATAGTGCTCCTAGCAATGGTCCTAAACCTAAAAAGGAGAAAAGGAAATCATACATTTAAAATATATGGCTATTGGCCATTAATGTCTAGTTTGGCCAACAAGGAAAGTGTATATGCTTGTATCTTGAGAGCTTTGGGGCGAATGTAATGTGTCTAGGTACATCCTGGATGCTTTGGAAAGCCTTCAATACGTGCCCAAGTTGCAAGGAATAGAGATATTGCAATCTGAACACATTAAGTGCACTTTGGTCCATATATGGCAAGTCTTGGAGGAAAGGGATTCGCCTGATCCTCTGGTGGCTGGTGCATGGTAGGTTTATTTTGGGCTTCCTTAGGGCCTTAATAATATCTCCTGGACGCCATGTTTTGGTTTGCAAGTGATTAAACCAGTTGGCCATCTCACTTGCCATAAACGGCTCCAATCGGTTCATTTGAAGGCACGGATGTACCCGCCTGATCCAAGGCGTGTTTGAGCTTCTAGAAGTGCTTAAGGGAGCTCCTAGAAGTACCAAAAAGTCTCCTGGTTGCCAAAGAAACGTTTGGAGACTTTCATATAAGGAAAGTTCCAGATATGGCAAGTTTCGAAAACTCCAATTTGATGTATGGTGCATGACTGGATCTGGCCTTGTTTGGGGTGAGCTCCATGTTGCCGCGTGTCCTCTGTGAGTCAGGAATATAGGCCAGGTTTGGTCTTTGCTGGCCGCTTCTTGGTTAAGCTTGGATTCATGAAGATACACCCGTGTATCCTTTTGCGCGTCTTTGGCCGCCTTTGTGTTCCTTGGGCCGGCCGGGCCGGGAAGTTGGCCAGGGGTTGTACCGATGACCTCATCATACCCTCCCCCTTCGAAATGTTTTGCCCTCAAAACAGTTTTGCGTGCACATAGAGAAGGCAAGTTAATACCTTGATTTACTTGTGGGTTTAGGGTATTACCTCGGTTTATGGCCCTTATATGGTTAGGATGTGGCCATGGTGCATCTGGCGGTTGCTCCCTGATAGGCTAGTCTATTGGGCAAGGCTGCTCCGGGCACGAGGTCGATCTGGTGCTCTATGCCGCGTAAGGGAGGCAAGCCTGGTGGTATCTCCTCAGGGAATACATCCTAGAACTTGTTGAGGAGGGTTGCTACTTCTGGAGGTAGCTCTACCTGTTCTTTCTCTACACTCAAAACTTCTTTGAAAACCATTAGTAACATTAAGTCCTTTGAGACTAAACCTCTCCGGACATGACTCGGTTGAATGAGAAAATTAGATTTAATGTGTTTCTTTTCTTTACTCATTTGCTGTTGTAGCTTGTGTACCTGGACAGGTGTGAGAGGAGCTCGGCTGACCTTTCTCTTATCGTGCACAAATGTGTATAGGTTGGTCCGGCCATCATGCCTTGTCTCTTTGTCAAACTGTCATGGTCTTCCTAGCAGAAGATGACCGGCTTGCATGGGCACCACGTCACAAACTACCTGATCCTGGTATCTGTCCACACTGAATGGCACGGTAACTTGCTCATGGATCTTGAGCTCCATCTTGTCATCTAGCCATCTCAGTCGATATGGCCGGGGGTACTTTGTCTTCTCCAGACCTAGCTTATCAACCATATACGCACTAGCCACATTAGTGCAAGAACCACCATCTATGATAAGATTACATACCTTGCCCTTGATGGTGCACCGGCTGTGGAAGATGTTCTCCCTTTGAATGGACTCGGAGGGGTCTACCATTGTACTGGGGATGTGTCTAGTGACCAGTACTTCCCCCACATCAGGGTACTCTATGTCACTGTATTCTGCTTCTGGTTCAAAGTCCTCTTCATCTTGAGACTCATATTCTCCAACTTCCATGATCAGCTTGACCTAGTTGTTTGGGCACCCCCTTGAGATGTGACCGTGACACCTACACTTAAAGCAAGTGATATCACGTGATCTCTGAGGGTTAGAAGACTTACTAGGCTCTCTCTGGTCACAGGTTTGTTCAAGAGGCTTGCTCTTGATATGTTATTCGATTTCTATGCCCTTGCCTTTGTCTATGGGCTTGTTGTTGTTGCTTGGTGCCCAAGGCGTATTAGGTTTGTTGCGTATGTCTTGGCTCTTACGCTTGATGTGCTGTTCAGCCTGGACAGAGAGGTGGAGCAAGTCATTGAAATCATTGTAGATTTGCCTCTCCACTTTGTGGCTCATTCTTTCGTGCAATCCATCCAAGAACTAAGCCATCAATGCTTCTTCATCGTCATTGAGCTCCAGCCTGTTCCTTAGCCTCTCAAACTCCTCGTAGTACTCCTCTACTGATCTTTTGCCCTGTTTAAGAGTACGAAAACGGCGTTGCAAATCTCTATGAAAATAAGGTGGAACAAACCTTTTCCTCATGAGATCTTTCATGTCGACCCAAGAGTCTACGGGTCTAAATCTCCTTCTCCTACGGTCAGAAACCTCACGATCCCACCAGATGAGGGCATTATCTGTGAGTTGTGCTACTGCCATGGAGACTCTCCTAGGGCCTGGTTGGTTGTAATGCTCGAAGATGTGATCCATCCTCCTTTCCCAATCTAGATAGGCCTCAGGGTCTACTTTTCCTACAAAACTAGGAGGTGTTAGCTTGACATCGTGACTGTTTACCCGATTGTAGGCGTAGTCATCTCCATCATCATGATTTCTAGGGGGCATCCTTGGACTCTGGTGATGACCATAGGGCTCGTAGCCATTGCCCTCTGCTTCTGATTGCCGTGGAGGTCCCCTCGGCATAGGGTGATAGCCGTGAGCCTGTTGGCCCTCATCTTCATCCGGCTGGGGTTGCTCCTGTTCTGGCCGTGTCCTTCGGTGATCAGGACCTTCAGTAGGGTCTTAGTCAGCCCTCACGTGCCTTATGGTCTGGAATCTCACAGGCCTCTCCATACGGTCTAGCCTCTTACCGATTGATGCGAGTTGTGTTTGGAGGGTGGTGAACATGGCCATCATGGCCTCGGTTGCGTCTTGATTTCCTCCTTCAGCCATTGTGTGCCACAAGAAGAAAACAAGGTTAGTTGCTCCTAAGAATCCTTTAAGAGAATTTTCTTTTATAATAGAAGTAGATGCAAATAGAAAAGGAAAAAGTAGAAAAAAGGAAAGATTCTAACAATTAATGTTGCAAATCTTAGCAATTAATGCAAATCTCCTAGATTTCCTTTTGGTCGTTTTCTTGATTTTTCTTGTTTATTTTTTTTGTTTTTGATTTAACTTAAATAATAATGGAAAATATGTTTTAACAAAAAGGAAAAACGAAGTTACAAGGAAAAGGATGAATCTAGACCCTAGTGATGCACATAGGAGCTAGATGCACTCGGTTTGATTTGTAGGTGTTATTGTTTTGATTTTTGAATGAAAATTAAACTAATGCACGAACTAGAAACAAGACTAAAGTAAAAGGATAGAAACAACTTGATTTTAGTAGCTTAAGATCTGATACCAAAATGATACAACCCTATAATCAAGGCTGTAACACTCGCGGACTGGTTGGAGAAGATTTGGCGAGAAATTAGGCCTTAGGCTTCTGGATAGGGGTTTTCTGGTTGGTATTGGATGGAGGATGAAGTGAAACACATGAGGGGTTATGAACCTCGTGATAAATCACAACTTAGAAGCTAGGAGGGCTGGTCTCAACTAGGGTTCTAAGCAATAGAGTTTTAGGAGAAAAACTCGTAGAAAAAAATGCTCTCTTTATTAATAATCATAAGTTGTCAAACTACAATGCTGAAGGAGCCTTATTAATATGCTCAGCAGCTTTGACCTTCTAGGATCGACCCAAATAAAAAATGAAAAAGTTACAAAAGTGCTTAAGGAAAATTACAAAAAGGAAATAACCAAAAAAGGACAACTACCTAAATTGTTCTTGACTCAATAAATGGAAAATTTACTATTCTTACCCTGCAAAACAGAAAAGCCAAGTGTATAATTGAAAACTTACCTTTCTTACCTTTCGGCCAAGAAATGGAAAGTGGCCGACCTTGTGGCATGCATGCGCCTAGCTCCTAGTCTTCAACTTGGAGTAGGGTTACGAAATGTTGGGCCTTGACCTCTTTTGCCACAAGAGCCCAAGTCTCTGGAGTCCTTTGCAATGTTGAGAAGCCCTTGGATTCTTCCTTGTACTCTTGGCCCAATGTTCCTTGTCGTTGGTCTTCTAGGAGCTTGTCTACCCACAAGCTGAACTTGTGGAAGAGTGCCATTGTTCTGCTCCTTGTCATGGCTCCTGGTGGCACCACTGGTGTAGAGACTTCATCCAGGTTCATGCCTTGAAGCTGGTAGCTGAGTTGATCCGAGTCTCCTTGTGTAGAGGTGTAAATGGTGGTGCAATCGCGTGAGCCGGCTGGATTGTGCGTGGAGCTGGCCGAGTTGAGATCGAAGCCGGCCAGATTGATTTGTGAGCCGGCAGCGTCACTAGTTGGGCGGGCTGTGTCATTCACGTCGCCGCCAGTGGGGCCAGAGGTTTGGGCCTCTCCACCGGAAAAATGGTCAACTCAGCCCGGCTGATCATAGGGCCGGCGGTACCGCTTGGTCTGACAGATGCGCCAAATGGCCCGGCTGTCTCGGGCAAGCCTTCTGGTCGGCCATTTTGGTCTTCTGGCCCGCCAGATGATCTGATGTCCTCATCAAGGAGGTTCAACCTCACCATGGAGAACTACCTTAAATCCCATGGACATGAGGTAATGACATGGCCATAGACCTGCTGGACGTTTGCCAGAACTAGTACCACCGGCGTAGATGGCCCACCGGCCACGGTACATCGACTAACCAAAGATCTTGCCCAAACCTTCGGCCAAATGTGATGAGGACATCAGGTCGTACATCCAGCCAGGAGACCAGACTGGCCGACCAGGAAGCTTGCCCGAGACAGCAGGACCATCTGGCGCGCCTGCCGGACCAGACAGTACCGCCGGACCTTCGACCTATAGGACCAGACCGGTCAACATCGCCGGCGGAGAGGCCCAAGCTTCCGCCACACTTGGTGGGGACGTGAATGACACCGCCGGTCCCCCTGATGACACCGCCGACTCCGGGATCAACTTGGCCGGTCCTGAAGTCATTCCGGCCAGTACCGCGCACAATCCAGCCGGTACAGGCCATCCAGCCGAGTACACGCACACTTCCACTTCTACACAAGAGGACTCGGACCAAATAAGCTACCAGCTCCAGGACATGCACTTAGAGGAAGTATCTAAACCAGTGGTACCTCCAGGAGCAATGACAAGAAGCAGATCAAGAGCACTCTTCCACAAATTCAGCTTATGGGTCGACAAGCTTCTAGAGGAAGAGCAGCTAAGGACAATGGGCCAGAAGAGCACATTAGAGTCCAAAGGCTTCTCAACAACACAAGGAACATCAGAGACGTGGGCTTTAGTGGCAAGAGAGGTCAAGGCCCAAAGATATTTAACCCTACTCCAAGTCGAAGACTAGAAGCAAGGCGCGTGCATGCCACAAGGACGGCCACCTTCCATTTCTTGGCCGTGAGGTGAGTTAAGGTAAGTTTACATTCGAATATATGCCTCTTTCTGTTTTGCAGGGTAGGATCTAGTTGCTTTACATTTTGAGTCAAGAACATTTTAGGAATAGGTCCTTTTCGGTTATACACTTTTGTATTTTTTCCTTTTGTGCACTTTTGTAAACTTTCCTTTTCTTTATTTGAGTCGACCCTAGAAGGACAAGCTGTCGAGCATATTAATAAGGCTCCTTCCAGCATTGTAGTTCGACAACCTTTTTGATAATTAATAAAGATCGAATTTTCTTTCAACAAGTATTCTCTCAAGAGACTTTTGCGCTTAGAACCTAGTTGAGACCAGCCCTCCTAGCTCTAAGTTTGTGATTTATCACGAGGTTCATCACCCCTCGTGTGGTTCACTTCACCCTTCCATCGTTTACCAACCAGAAAACCCCTATCCAGAAGCCTAAGGTTGAGTTTCTCACCTAATCTTCTACAAACAGCCCACGCGCATACATCCTTGAATCAAGGCTTGTATCATTTTGGTATCAGAGCTTAAAGCTCCTAAACCAGGTTGTTTCTATCCTTTTGCTTGTTTTGTTTTGAGTTCTTGCATTAGTTTAAGTCGCATTCAAGAAAAAAAAAAAAAAATAACCTCAAACTCCAAACCGAGTGCATCTAGCCTTCTACGTGTATCACTAGGGTTTAGATTCACTTTTGCATTGCCATTCACGTTTTCCTTTTTGTTTAATTCATATTTCCATTAATTTTAAGGTGAATTAAAAAGAAAACAAAAAGAAAAGAAAAGAAAATAGGAAAATATCCAAAAGATTTCGAATTGGACAGCTAGCACAAGTTGTCAGAAAGTTTCTTTTCAAAATTTCCTTTTTTAGTTTTCCTTTTCTCATTTTTTTTGCAAATAATTTTATAAAGAAAACCTCCTAATAATTTAGGAGCATAACTTGTTTCTTTCTTTGTAGCACAATGGCAGAAGAGAATAGAGATGCAGCTGCCATGATGGCATGTTCACCACCTCCAAACACAACTCGCATCCATAGGCGAGGTTGGAGCTGTGGAGACCTGTGAGGTTCCAGGCCATAAGGCACGTGAGGGCTGAGCAAGACCATCCTGAGGGTCCTGAGCACCTTAGGACACGGCACTAACAGGAGGAACCCCAGCCAGATGGAGATGAGGACACACAACCTCATAACTATCACCATAGGCCGAGAGGACCTCCACGGCAACCAGAGGCAGAAGATGATGGCTTCGAGCCATATGGTCTTCACCAGAGACCAAGGGTGCCTCCTAGACATCATGAGGATGGAGATGAACACGCCTACAACCGGGTAACTCATCCTGATGTTAAGCTAACTCCTCCAAGTTTTGCAGGAAAAGTAGACCCCGAGGCTTACCTAGATTGGGAGAGAAGAATGGATCATATCTTTGATCATTACAACCAACCAGGACCTAGGAGAGTCTCAATGGCAGTAGCACAACTCACGGACAATGCCCTCATCTGGTGGGATCGTGAGGTATCTGACAGAAGGAGGAAGAGAATGAGGCCCATAGACTCATGGGTCGACATGAAAGACCTCATGCGACAAAGGTTTGTTCCACCTTACTTTCATAGAGACTTGCAACATCGTTTTCGTACTATTAAGCAGGGTACTAGATCAGTAGAGGAGTACTATGAAGAATTCGAGAAGCTAAGGAACAGATTGGAGCTCAATGATGATGAAGAAGCATTGATGGCACAATTCTTGGATGGACTCCAAGAAAGAATCAGCAGCAAGGTGGAAAGGCAAATCTACAATGACTTCAAAGACTTGTTCCACCTATCTGTCCAGGCTGAGCAGCACATCAAACGTAAGAGCCAAGACATCCGCAGCAAGCCAAAGACGCCTTGGGCACCAAGCAACATTCCCAAGCCCGTAGACAAAGGCAAGAGCATAGAGATCGAGTCAAGGTTCAAGAGCAAGCCTCCTGAACCCACCCGTGACCAGAGAGAGCCTGGTAAGTCTTCTAACCCTCAAAGATCACGTGACATAACTTGTTTCAAGTGCAGGGGACGTGGACACATCTCAAGGGAGTGCCCAAACAACCTCATGCTGATTACGGAGGCAGGAGAATATGAGTCCCAAGATGAAGAGGACTATGAACCAGAAGGAGAATATGGTGACATTGAGTACCCTGATGTGGGGAAGTGCTGGTCACTAGACGATCCTCAGTGCAATGGTGGATCCTTCAGAGACCATCCAAAGGGAGAACATCTTCCACAGCCAAGGACCATCATAGATTGAGATGGTCGATGACAAAGTGAGCTTATGATCCACCAAGTCACGTGCCATTCAGTGTGGGCAAGTACCAAGACCAAGTCGTGCGTGGTGCCCATGCAAGCTGGCCATCATCTGCTAGGAAGACCATGGCAGTTTGACAAAGAGACCAGGCATGATGGCCGAACCAATCTCTACACTTTGTGCATGACAAAAGAAAGGTCAGCTTGGCTCCTCTTACACCTGCCCAGGTACATGAGCTTCAACAGCAAATGAGTAAGGAAAAGAAGCTCATTAAATCTGATTTTCTTATTCAACCAAGTCATGTCCGGAGAGCTTTAGCCTCAAGGATTTCATGTTACTAATGGTCTTCAAAGAAATCTTGAGTATAGAACAGAACAGGTAGAGCTACCTCCTGAAGTAGCAACTCCTCAACAAGTTCCAGGATGTATTTCCAGAGGAGATACCAGCAGGCTTGCCTCCTTTACGTGGCATAGAACACCAGATTGATCTAGTGCCCGGAGCAGCCCTGCCCAACCGCCAGCCTACCGGATGAGTCCAGAGGAGTCCAAGGAGCTTGAGAAGCAAGTCAAGGAGCTCCTGGAGAAAGATATGTTCGAGAGAGCCTCAGTCCATGTGCCGTACCAGTGCTACTAGTGCCCAAGAAGGATGGGACTTGGCGAATGTGCGTGGACTGCCGAGCAATCAACAACATCACAGTCAAGTACCAGCATCCAATACCACGGCTGGATGACATGCTAGATGAGCTGAGTGGAGCCACGGTCTTCTCCAAGATAGACCTCAAGAGTGGATACCACCAGGTCAGGATGAAGGAAGGTGATGAGTGGAAGACTGCTTTCAAGACAAAGCAAGGGCTCTACGAGTGGACAGTCATGCCATTCGGCTTGACTAATGCCCCAAGCACCTTCATGCCTTATGAACCAAGTTCTTAGGGCGTACATCAGTAAGTTTGTAGTTGTTTACTTTGATGACATACTAGTTTATAGTAAGTGCCTACGGGAACACCTCACACATCTTGAGATGGTACTTAAAACCCTTCGACAAGAAGAGCTTTATGCCAATCTCAAGAAGTGCACCTTTGTACTGATAAGCTTGTCTTTTTAGGTTTTGTTGTGAGTTCACAGGGCCTACAGGTTGATGAAGAGAAGATTCGAGCCATACAAGAATGGCCAACACCAGGCAACATCAGCCAAGTAAGGAGCTTCCACGGACTGGCCAGCTTCTATAGGAGACTCGTGCCCAACTTCAGCAGTATTGCCTCACCACTGACAGCAGTAGTGAAGAAGAACGTGGATTCAGCTGGGGAGAAGCTCAAGAGAAGGCATTCCAGGCCTTGAAGGACAGCCTTACACATGCACCAGTGCTAGTCCTGCCCGACTTCAACAAGACGTTGAAGTGGAGTGTGATGCCTCTGGAATAGGCATAGGAGCAGTGCTAACCCAAGGAGGGAGACCAGTGGCATACTTCAGTGAGAAGCTAGGTGGTGCCTCACTGAACTACCCCACTTATGACAAGGAGCTTTATGCCCTTGTCCGAGCATTGAGACTTGGCAGCATTACTTGCTGTCCAAGGAGTTTGTGATCCACACTGATCACGAGACTCTCAAACACCTCAGAGGGCAAACCAATCTCAAGAGGAGACATGCCAGGTGGATGGAGTTCATAGAGACCTTCCTGCATCATCAAGTACAAGAAGGGCAAAGACAATGTGGTAGCCGATGCACTATCAAGGAGGTTTGCCTTGATATCCAAGGCAAAATCCCATACAAGGATGATCCTGACTTTGCTGAGAGCTACAAGGAGTGTGGCACAGGAGTCATGGCAAGTTCTACATCCATGAGGGATTCTTGTTCCGAGAGAGAAGGCTGTGCATACCACAAGGATCATTAAGGGAGCTTATCATCCGAGAAGCTCATGGAGGAGGACTCATGGGCCACTTTGGTGTCGACAAGACTCTAGCAGTGGTCAGGAGCACTTCTACTGGCCACACATCAAGAGGACAGTAGAAGCTCATTGTGCAAGAGGCATCACTTGCAAGAAGGCAAAGTCCCGAGTGCAACCTCACGGGTTGTATCTCCCACTGCCCATACCCACACATCCATGGGTGGACATCTCGATGGACTTTGTTCTAGGTCTGCCAAGATCAACCACAAAGATGCAATCTTTGTAGTGGTGGACAGATTCTCCAAGATGGCACACTTCATTCCATGTGCCAATGTCAATGATGCCTTACAAACAGCTGAGCTGTTCTTCAGGGAGATAGTACGGCTTCATGGAGTGCCAAGGACCATCGTATCAGACAGGGACACCAAGTTCCTCAGCCATTTCTGGAGGACCCTTTGGAGAAAGCTAGCAGAGCTACTTTCTCTACCACCTGCCATCCTCAAACCGATGGCCAAACTGAAGTTGTCAACAGGACACTATCAACTCTTCTCAGGACTACACTAGGGAAGAACCTCAAGACTTGGGTGGAGTGCCTGCCATTCATAGAGTTCACAACCGAGCCGCACTCAAACCAAGAAGACACCATTTGTGGTATACGGCTTCAACCCTCTCACCCCATTGAGCAAACACCACTGCCACCAGCTGAGATGACCAACCTCAACGGAGCATCCAAGGCAGAGTTCATAAGGAAGTTACACCAGAAGGTAGCAGAAAACTTGGAGAAGAGGACCGCACAGTACGTGATTCATGCCAACATGGGAAGAAAGGAGGTGATCTTTCAACCAGACGATTGGGTGTGGCTACACCTACGGCAGGAGAGGTTCCCAAACCTAAGGAGTTCCAAGCTAGCACCAAGAGGAGATGGACCATTCAGAGTGCTGAGAGGATCAACAACAACGCCTACCGGATCGAGCTACCAGGTGAGTTTAATGTGTCCAATACGTTTAATGTTACTGACTTGGCCCCTTTCCATGCAGATGAACCAGTTTTGAGGACAAAACCTACTGAAGGGGGAGGGAATGATGAGGACATCAGGTCGTACATCCAGCCAGGAGACCAGACTTGCCGACCAGGAAGCTTGCCCGAGACAGCCGGACTATCTGGCACGCCTGCCGGCCCAAGCAGTACCGCCGGACCTTCGACCACAAGGACCAGAGCAACCAGGATTGCCGGCGGAGAGGCCCAAGCTTCCGGCACACTTGGTGGTGACGTGGATGACACCGCCGGTCCCTCTGGTGATGCCGCCAACTCCGGGATCAACTTGGCTGGTCCTGAAGGCATTCCGGCCAGTACCTCGCACAATCCAGCCGGTACAGCCAATCCAGCCGAGTACACGCATTTCCACTTCTACACAAGAGGACTCGGACCAAATGAGCTACCAGCTCTAGGACATCCAGCCGAGTACACAGGCATTTCAACTTCTACACAAGGAGACTCGGACCAGATAATCTACCAGCTTCAGGACATGCATCTAGAGGAAGTCTCTACACCAGTAGTGCCACCAGGAGCAATGAAAAGGAGCAGATCAAGAGCACTCTTCCACAAGTTCAGCTTATGGGTCGACAAGATCCTAGAGGAAGATCGACTAAGGACAATGGGCCAGAAGTGCAAAGAAGAGTCAAAAGGCTTCTAAAAAATGCAAGGGACTTCAGAGACTTGGGCTTTAGTGGCAAGAGAGGTCAGGGCCCAAAGATTCTTACTCCAAGTCGAAGACTAGGAGCAAGCGTGTGCCACAGGACCACCTTCTTATGTGAGGTAAGTAAGGTAAGTTTCAATTCGAATATATGCCTCTTTCTGTTTTGCAGGGTAGGATCTAGATTGTTTACATTTTTTGAGTCAAAGACATTTTAGGAATAGGTCCTTTTTTGGTTATGCACTTTTGTATATTTTACATTTGTGCACTTTTGTAAACTTTCTTTTTCTTTATTTGAGTCGACCCTAGAATGGTCAAGCTGTCGAGCATATTAATAAGGCTCCTTCCAGCATTGTAGTTCGACAACCGTTTTGATATTAATAAAGTAGAACTTTCTTCCAACAAGTTTTCTCTGTAAGAATCTTGTGCGCTTAGCACCTAGTTGAGACCAGCCCTCCTAGCTCTAAGTTTGTGATTTATCACGAGGTTCATCACCCCTCGTGTGGTTCACTTCACCCTTCCATCGAATACCAACCCAAAAACCCCTCTCCAAGAAGTCTAAGGTCGAGTTTCTCCCCTAACCTTCTCCAAAGAGCCCACGCGCATATAAGCCTTGAATCGAGGCTTGTATCAGTATTGGACTCGTGTCATTCTGTGCTATAAATCAAAAGTTATGGACGATTCAGTGCAGGCATGTCAAGTTGATCGGCCAATCAAAATGATCACTATAAACTGATCATTGGTGCTCGTTGAGTAAAAACTTATAAATGAATAATAATGCATGGTATCACGCAGTTTGGGATGGATTGAATTACTTGGACGGTTTTGTGATCTATTGCTATCTCAAATTTTGTTACAATATAGAAATTTGAGCTAGGTTAACGTGGGCATTGGATTCGTGTGTTTACTTAATGAGCACCAATGATCAGTTAAGAATGATCGTTTTAACTGGCCAATCAACTTGACATGTCTGCACTAAATCATCCGTATTTTATGATTTAGCCCTCAGACTAACACGAATCCAATGCCCACGTTAAGCTAGCTCAATTTTCTATAGTGTGACAAAATTTGGGACAGAAATAGATACGACAAAGCGTCCAAATAATCCAATCTATCCCGTACTGCATGATGCCATGCATTATGCTTCATTTATAAGCGTTTCCTCTATGGGCACCAATGATCAGTTAAAATGATCAGTTAAAAATGATCATTTAAACTGGCCGATTAACTTGACATGTCCGCACTAAATCGTCCGTAACTTTTGATTTAGAGCTCAGAATGACACGAATCCAACGCCCACGTTTAGCTGGCTCAATTTTCTATAGTGTGACAAAATTAGAGACAGAAATAGATACGAATAAGCGTCCTAGTAATCTAATCTAGCCAAAACTGCGTGATGCAATGCATTACCTTTAATTTATAAGCCTTTACTCAATGAGCACTAATGATCAGTTTAGAATAGTCATATTAACTGGCCTATCAACATGACATGTTCGCACTAAATTGTAAGTAACTTTTTATTTAGACCTCGGAATGACATGAATCCAATGCCCACATTAATCTAGCTCAATTTTCTATATTTTGACAAAATTTGAGATAGAAATAACACAACAATGCATCCAAGTAATCCAATCTATTCCAAACTTCATGATGCCATGCTTTATGTTTCTTTTATAAGAGTTTACTCAGTCTACACGAATGATCAGTTTAGAATGATAACTTTAACTGGACGGTCAACTTGACATTCCCGCACTAAATCGTCCGTAACTTATGATTTAGAGCTCAGAATGATACGAATCCAATGCCCATGTTAAGCTCGCTAAACTTTCTATATTTTGAAAAAATTATATACCAAAATAGGTACGACAAAGCGTCCAAGTAAATCAAATCTATCCCAAACTGCGTGTTGCCATGCATTATGCTTCATTTATAAGCTTTTAATCAATGAGCACCAATTATCAGTTAAGAATGATCATTTTAACTGGCTGATCAACTTGACATGTATGCACTAAATCATCTATAACTTATGATTTGGAGCTCCGAATGACACAAATCCAATGCCACGTTTAGCTAGCTAAATTTTCAATATTGTGACAAAAATTGAGACAAAAATAGATACAACAAAGCGTCCAAGTAAACCAATCTATCCCAAACTACGTGATGTCATGTATTATGCTTCATTTATAAGCTTTTAATCAATGAGCACCAATGATCAGTTAAGATTGATCAATTTAACTAGCCGATCAACCTGACATGTCTGCACTAAATCGTCCGTAACTTTTGATTTAGAGCTCAATATGGTACAAATCGAATGCCAACATTAAGCTAGCTCAATTTTCTATATTTTGACAAAATTTAAGATAGAAATAGAGACGGCAAAGCGTTCAACTAATCCAATCTATCCCAAAACTTCGTGATGCGATGTTTTATGCTTATTTTATAAGCCTTATTCTATGGGCACCAATGATCACTTAAGAATGATCATTTTAATTGGCCGATCAATTTGACATATCCACATTAAATCTTCCTTAACTTTAGAGCTTAGAATGACACGAATTCAATGCCCACATTAAGTAATCTCAATTTTCTATATTGTGACAAAATTTCTGACAGAAATAGGTACGAAAAAGAGTCCAAGTAATCTAATCAACCATGAACTGTGTGATTCTACGCATTATGCTTAATTTATAAGGCTTTACTCAGTGAGCACCAAGGATCAGTTTAGAATGATCATTTGAATTGGCGGATAACTTGACATGTATGCACTAAATCGTCCATAACTTTTGATTTATAACTCACAATGACATAAATCCAATGTCCATGTTAAGGTAGCTCAATATTATATATTATGACAAAATTTGATACAGAAAAAGATACGACAAAGCGTTCAAATAATCCAATGTATCCCGATAAGTGATGCCATGCATTACGCTTCGTTTATAAGCCTTTACTCAATGATCACAAATGATTAGTTAATAATGATCATTCTAACATCCAATGACACGAATCCAATGACACGAAACCTGACATATACACACTAAATCGTCCATAACTTTTAATTTAAAGATCATAATGACACGAATCCAATGCCCACATTAAGCTAGCTCAATTTTCTATATTGTGACAAAATTTGAGATAGAAATAGATACGAAAAAGCATCCAAAGAATCCAATCTGTCCCGAACTACGTGATGCCATGCTTTATACTTCTTTTTTAAGTCTTTACTCTATGTGCACCGATGATAAGTTAAGAATGATCATTTTAACTGGCCGATCAACTTGACATATCCGCACTAAATTGTTAGTAACTTTTGATTTAGTGCTCATAATGACACGAATCCAATGCCCACATTTAGCTTGCTCAATTTTCTATATTGTGACAAAATTTGAGACACAAATAGGTATGACAAAGAGTCCTAGTAATTTAACCTATCCTGAGCTGCATGATTCTATGCATTATGCTTCAATTATAAGCCTTTACTCAATGAGCACCAATGATAAGTTTAGAAAGATCATTTTAACTGGCCGTTCAACTTGACATGTCTGCACTAAATCATCGATAACTTTTGATTTAGAGATCATAATGACAAGAATTCAATGCCCATGTAAAACTAATTCAATTTTTTATATTGGGATAAAAGTTCAAACAGTAAAAGATACGACAAAGCGTCCAAGTATGTATCCCGAACTGCGTGATGCCATGCATTATGCTTCATTTATAAGCCTTTACTCAAGGAGCACCAATGATCAGTTAAGAATAATCATTTGAACTGACTGATCAACCAGACATGTCCGCACTAAATTGTTCATCACTTTTGATTTAGAGGTCATAATGACACGAATCCAATGCCCACATTAAGCTAGCTCAATTTTCTATATTTGGTTGACAAAATTTGAGATAGGAATAGAGACAACAAAGCGTCTAAGTAATCACACCTATCCATGCATTATGCTTCATTTATAATCCTTTACTAATGAGCACCAATTATCAATTTAGAATGATCACTTTTACTGGCCACTCAACTTGACATGTCCACACCAAATCGTCCGTAAGTTTTGATTGAGAGATCAGAATGACACGAACCCAATGGCCACAAAAAGCTAGTTCAATTTTCTATATTGTGACAAAATTATAGACAAAAATAGATATGCCAAAGTATCCAAGTAATTCAATCTATCCCGAACAGCGTGATGTCATGCATTATGCTTCATTTATAAGCCTTTACTTAATGAGCACCAATGATCAATATCACTTTTACTGGCCGATCAACTTAACATGTCTGCACTAGATCGTCCCTAAGTTTTGATTTACAGCTTAGAGTTGACACGAATCCAATGTCCATGATAAGCAAGCTCAATTTTCTAATTTCTGACAAAATTTGAGATAGAAATAGGTATGAAAAAGCATCCAAGTAATCCAATCTATCCTGAACAGCCTAATGCCATGCTATGCATCAATTATAAGCCTTTACTCAATGAGCACCAATGATCAGTTTATAATGATCACTTTAACGGGCTGATCAACATGGCATGTGCACACTAAATCGTCCTTAACTTATGATTTAGAGCTCAGAATGACACGAATCCGATGCACACGTTAAGCTAGCTTAAGTTTTTATATTGTGACAATATTTAAGACTGAACTAGATACGACAAAGCGTTCAAATAATCCAATATATCCCAAACTTCGTGATGCCATGCTTTATGCTTCTTTTATAAGCCTTTACTCAATGTGTACCAATCATAAGTTAATAATGATCATTTTAACTGGCCGATCAACTTCACATGTCTGCACTAAATCGTCCGTAACATTTGATTTAGACCTCCGAATGACACGAATCCAATGCCCACATTTAGCTCGCTCAATTTTCTATATTGTGACAAAATTTGAGACACAAATAGGTTTAAAAAGAGTCCTAGTAATCCAATCTATCCTGAACTGCATGATGCTATACATTATGCTTCATTTATAAGCCTCTACTCAATGAGCACCAATGATCAGTTTAGAATGATCGTTTTAACTGGCCGATCAACTTGATATGTCAACACTAAATACTCCATAACTTTTGATTTATAGCTCATAATGACACGAATTCAATGCTAACGTTAAGCTAGCTCAACTTTCTATATTGTGATAAGAGTTCAAATAGTAAAAGATACGACAAAGCGTCCAAGTAATCCAACGTATCCCAAACTGTGTGATGCCTTGCATTATGCTTCATTTATAAGACTTTACTCAATTAGGACTAATGATAAGTTAAGAATGATCATTTTAAATGGCCAATCAATCTAACATATCGGCACTAAATCATCCATCACTTTTGATTTAGACGTCATAATGACACGGATCCAATGTCCACGTTAACGTAGCTCAATTTTCTACATTTTGACAAAATTTGAGATGGAAATAGGGACAACAAAGCGTCCAAGTAATCCAATCTATCCAAACGGCTTGATGCCATGCAATATGCTTCATTTATAAGCCTTTACTTAATGAGTACCAATGATCAGTTTTGAATGATCACTTTAACTAGCCACTCAACTTGACATGTCCGCACTAAATTGTCCGTAAATTTTGATTAGAGCTCAGAATGACACAAATCCTATGCCCACGTAAAGTTAGTTCAATCTTCTATATTGTGACAAAATTATAGACAGAAATAGATATGACAAAGCGTCCAAGTAATCCAATCTATCACGAACTGCGTGATGCCATGCATTATGCTTCATTTATAAGCCTTTACTTAATGAGCATCAATGATCAATACACTTTTACTGGCCAATCAACTTTACATATCCGCATTAAATTGTCCATAACTTTTGATTTAGAGCTCAGAATTGACACGAATCCAATGCCCACAGTAACCTAGCTCAATTTTCTATATTTTGACAAAATTTCATACAGAAATAGAGACAACAAAGCGTCCAACTAATCCAATCTATCCAAACTGCTTGATGCCATGTATTATGCTTCATTTATAAGCCTTTACTTAATGAGCACTAGTGATAAGTTGAGAATGATCACTTTAACTAGCCCTTCAACTTGACATGTCCGCACTAAATCGTCAAGAAATTTTGATTAGAGCTCAGAATGACACGAATCCAATGCCCACGTAAAGCTAGTTCAATCTTCTCTATTGTACCAAAATTATAGACAAAAATAGATACGACAAAGCGTCCAAATAATCCAATCTATCCCAAACTGCGTGTTGCCATGCATTATGCTTATTTATAAGCCTTTACTTAATGAGCACCAATGATCAATATCACTTTTACTCGCCGATCAACTTGACATGTCCGCACTAAATCGTCCGTAACTTTTTGATTTAGAGATCATAATTGACACGAATCCAATGCCCACATTAAGCTAACTCAATTTTCTATATTGTGACAAAATTTGAGACTGAATAGATACAAAAAAGCATCCAAGTAATCCAATCTATCCCGTACTGCGTGATGCCATGCATTATGCTTCATTTATAAGACTTTACTCAATGAGCAGCAATGATCGGTATACAATGATAACTTTAACTCGCCGATCAACTTGACATATCCGCACTAAATTGTATTAACTTTTGATTTAGAGCTCAAAATGATACGAATCCAATGCCCACGCTAAGCTTCCTCAATTTTTTATACTGTGACAAAATTTGAGACAGAACTAGATACGACAAACCGTCCAAGTAATCCAATATATCCCAAATTTCGTGATGCCATGCTTTATGCTTCATTGATACTTTACTTTATGGGCACCAATGATAAGTTAAGAATGATCATTTTAACTAGTCGATTAACTTGACATGTCCGCACAAAATCATTTGTAACTTTTGATTTATAGCTCAGAATGACACGAATCCAATGCCCATATTAAGCTAGCTCAATTTTGTATATTGTGACAAAATTTGAGATAGAAATAGGTATGACAAAGAGTCCAAGTATTCTAATCCATCCTGAACTGTGTGATTCTATGCATTATGCTTCATTTATAAGCCTTTACTCAACGAGCACTAATGGTCAATTTAGAATGATCATTTTAACTAGCCGATCAACGTCACATGTCTGCACTAAATCCTCCATAACTTTTGATTTATAGCTCATAATGACATGAATCCAATGGCTTTGTTAAGCTAGCTCACTTTTTATATTGTGACAAAATATTTTGAGACTGAAAAAGATACGACAAAGTGTCCAAGTATGTATCTCAAACTGCGTGATGCCATGCATTACACTTCATTTATAAGCCTTTTCTCAAGGAGCACTAATGATAAGTTTAGAATGATCATTTTAACTGGCCGATCAACCTGACATGTCCGTACTAAATCGACCATAACGTTTGATTTAGAGGTAATAATGACACAAATCCAATGCCCATGTTAGGCTAACTTAATTTTATATATTGTGAAAAAATTTGAGACAGAAATAGATACGACAAAGCGTCCAAGAAATCCAATACATCCCGGAATGCGTGATGCCATGCATTATGCTTCTTTTATAAGGTTTTACTCAATGATCAACAATGATCATTTAAAAATGATTATTTTAACTAGCCGATCAACCTGATATATCGACACTAAATCGTTCATAACTTTTGATTTAGAGGTCATAACGACACGAATCCAATGCCCACGTTAAACTAGCTCAATTTTCTATATTTTTACGAAATTTGTGACAGAAATAGAGAAAACAAAGCGTCCAAGTAATCCAGTCTCTCCAATATGCTTGATGCCATGCATTATGCTTAATTTATAAGCCTTTACTTAATGAGCACGAATGATCAGTTTAGAATGATCACTTTAACAAGGCGATCAACTTGACATGTGATCAGTTTTGATTTAGAGCTCAGAATGAAATGAATCCAATGCCCACGTAAACCTAGTTCAATTTTATATATTGTGACAAAATTATAGACAAAAATAGATACGACAAAGCATCCAAGTAATCCAATCTATCCCAAACTGCGTGATGTCATGCATTATGCTTCATTTATAAGCGTTGAATCAATGAGCACCAATGATCAGTTAAAAATGATCATTTTAACTAGCCGATCAACTTGACATGTCTGCACTAAATCATCCGTAACTTTTGATTTAGAGCTGAGAATGATACCAATCAAATGCCCACGTTAATCTAGCTCAATTTTCTATATTTTGAAAAACATTTAGACAGAAATAGGTACGACAAAGAGTCCAAGTAATCCAATATATTCTGAATAGCGTGATTCTATGAATTATGCTTCATTTATAATACTCAATAAGCACTAATGATCAGTTTAGAATGATCGTTTTAACTTCCGGATCAACTTGACATGTATGCAGTAAATATTCCATAACTTTGTAGCTTATAATGAAACGAATCCAATGCCCACGTTAAGCTTGCTTAATTTTCTATATGGTGACAAAATTTGAGACATAAAAAGATATGAAAATCCAACCAAATTCAATCAACTTGACATGTCTGCACTAAATCATCCATAATTTTTATTTATAGCTCATAATGACACTAATCCAATGCCCACGTGAAGCTAGCTCAATTATCTATATTGTGACAAAATTAAAGACACAAATAGATACGACCAAGCATCCAAGTAATCCAATGTATCCCAAACTACGTGATGCCATGCATTATGCTTAACTAATAAGCTTTTACTCAATGAGCATCAATGATAAGTATAGAATGATCATTTTAACAGGCCGATCAATTTGACATGTCCACACTAAATAGTCCTTTACTTTTGATTTCGAGTTCAGGATGACACAAATCCAATGCCCACGTTAAGCTAGCTCAATTTTCTATATTTTGACGAAATTATAAAGAGAAATAGAGAAAACAAAGCGTCCAAGTAATCCAATCTATCCAAAACTGCATGATGCCATGCATTATGCTTCATTTATAAGCTTTTACTCAATGAGCACCAATGATCAGTTAAAAATGATCGTTTTTACTGGCCGATCAACTTGACATGTCCGCACTAAATCATCCATAACTTTTGATTTAGAGCTTATACTGACACGAATCCAATTCCCACGTCAAGGTAGTTCAATGTTTTATATGGAGACAAAATTTAAGACAAAAATACATACGACAAAGTGTGTAAGTAATCCAATCTATCCAAAACTGTGTGATGCTCTGCATTATGCATTATTTATAAGTCAATATATAGCTATAATTATAAATTAGCGGTGTCTACATTGATCAGAGCGTTATGAGTAATGTCATCTCGTTCAAATTCTTATGCTTCATTTATTGGCCTTTACTCAATGACCACCAATGATCACAAGAATGATCATTTTAACTGGCCAATCAACTTGACTTGCCCGCATTAAATCGTCCGTAACTTTTGATTTAGAGATCAGAGTGACATGAATCTAATGTCCACGTTAAGCTAGCTCAATTTTCTTCATTGTGACAAAATTGCAGACCGAAATAGATACGGAAAAGCATCCTAGTAATCAAATATATCCCAGACTGCGTGATGCCATGCATTATACTTTATTTATAAGCCTTTACTCAATGAGCATAAATGATCACTTACAAATGATTGGCCGATCAACTTGACATGTCCGCACTAAATCGTCCATATCTTTTCATTTAGAGCTCCGAATGACACAAATCTAATGCCCACTTAAAGTTAGTTCAATTTTCTATATTGAGACATAATTTGAGACTAAAATAGATACGACAAAGCATCCTAGTAATCCAATCTATCCTGAACTGTGTGATGTCATGCATTATACTTCATTTATAAGCCTTTAGTCAATAAGCACCAATGATCATTTTAGAAAGATCATATTAACTGGCCAATCAACTTGAAATGTTCACATTAAGTCGTCTGTAACATTTCATTTAGAACTTCGAATGACACGAATCCAAAGTCCACATTAAGGTAGCTCAATTTTCTATATTGTGAAGAACTTTGAGACAGAAATAGATATGAGAAAGAGTCCAAGTAATCAAATCTATCCCAAACTGCGTGATACCATGCATTATGCTTTATTTATAAGCCTTTACTCAATGAGCACCAATGATCAGTTCAGAATGATCATTTTATCAAGCCGATCAACTTGACATGTCCGCACTAAATCATCATTCAATTTTTATTTGGAGCTCAGAATGACACGAATCCAATGCCCACGTTAAGCTAGTTCAATTTTCTATTTAGAACAAAAATTTGGGACAGAAATAGATACGACAAAGCGTCAAAGTAATCCAATCTATCCAAAACTTTATAAGCCTTTACTCAATGAGCACCGATGATCAGTTTAGAGTGATCATTTTAAATAACCGATCAACTTGAAATTTCCTCACTAAATCGTCTATCACTCTTGATTTAAAGCCCAAAATGACATGAATCCAATGCCCATGTTAAGCTAGCTCAAATTTGTATATTGTGCTAAAATTTGAGACAAAGCGTCCAAGTAATCCAATCTATCCTGAGTTGTGTGATGCCATGCATTATGCTTTACTTAATGCAACAATGATCAGTTTAGAATGATCACTTTAACTGGCCGATCAACTTGACATCTTCGCACTAAATTGTCCGTAGCTTTTCATTTAGAGCTCAGAATGACATGAATGCAATGCCCACATTAAGCTAGCTCTATTTTCTATACTTTTACAAAATTATGGAGAGAAATAGAGCCAACAAAGCATCCAAGTAATCCAATCTATCCCAAACTGCGTGATGCCATGCATTATGCTTCATTTGTAAGCTTTTAATCAATGAGCACCAATGATTAGTTAAGAATGATGATTTTAACTGGCCGATCAACTTGACATATCCGTAGTAAATGGTCTGTAACTTTTGAATTAGAGCTCCAAACGACATGAATCCAATGCCCACATTAAGCTAGCTCAAATTTTGTATTCTGACAAAATTTGAGATAGAAATAAATATGACAATGCGTCTAAGTAATTAAATCAATCCCGAACCGCGTGATGCCATGAATTATGCTTTATATATAGGTCTTTACTCCATGAGCACCAATGATCAGTTAAGAATGGTCATTTTAACTGGTCGATCAACTAGACATGTCCGCACTAAATCATCCATAACTTTCTATTTAGAGCTCCGAATGACACGAACCCAATGCCTACGTTAAGCTAACTCAATTTTTTATATTGTGACCAAAATTTGAGACCGAAATAGATATAACAAAGTGTCTAGGTAATCCAATCTATCAAAAACTATGTGATGCTCTGCATTATGCATCATTTATAAGCTTTTACTCAATGAGCACCAATGATCAGTTTAGAATGATCATTTTATATGGCCCATCAACTTGACATTTCCGCACTAAATCGTCCATAACTTTTGATTTAGAGCTCTGAATCACACGAATTCAATGGCCACATTAAGGTAACTCAATTTTCTATATTGGGAAAAAATTTGAGACAAAAATAGATATGACAAAAAGAGTCCAAGTAATCAAATATATTCCCAAACAACATATGCCCTTCATTATGCTTCATTTATAAGCATTTACTCAGTAAACACCAATCATCAGTTAAGAATGATCGTTTTAACAAGGCGATCAACCTAACATGTCCGCACTAAATAGTCAGTAACTTTTGATTTAGAGCTCAGAATGACACGAATCCAATACCCACATTAAGCTAGCTCAATTTTCTTTATTTTGAAAAAATTATAGACGGAAATAGAGGCGACAAAGCATCAAAGTAATCCAATCTTTCCCAAATTTAGTGATGCCATGCATTATGCGTCATTTATAAGGTTTTTATCAATGAGCACCAATGATCAGTTTATAATGATCACTTTAACAGGCCGATAAAGTTGACATGTCCGTAACATTTGATTTAGAACTCCGAATGACACAAATCCAATGTCCACGTTAAGCTAGCTCAATTTTATATATTATCACAAAATTTAAGACAGAAATAGATATGACAAATCCTCTAAATAATCCAATATATTTTGAACTGCGTGATTCTATACATTATGCTTCATTTATAAGCCTTTACTCAATGAGCATGAATGATCAGTTTAGAATGATCATTTAACCTGGCCGATCAACTTGATATGTGTGCACTAAATCGTCCATAAATTTTGATTTATAGCTCATAATGACACGAATCCAATGCCCACGTTAAGCTAGCTCAATTTTCTATATTCTGACAAACTTTGAGACATGCATTATTGTTCATTTATAAACTTTTACTCAATGAGCACCCATGATCAGTAAAAAATGATCATTAGAACTGACTGATCAACTTGACATGTCCGCACTAAATCGTCTGTAACTTTTGATTTAGAGCAAGGAATGACACGAATCCAATGCCCACGTTAAGCTAGCTCAATTTTCTAAATTGTGATAAATTTGAGAAAAAATAAAAACGAAAAACTGTCCAATCATTCCAATCTATCCCGAACTGTGTGATGCTCTGTATTATGCTTCATTTATTAGTCTTTACTCAATGAGCACGAATGATCAATTTAGAATGGTCATTTTAACGGGCCGATCGACTTGGCATATCTGCACTAAATCGTTTATAACTTCTTATTTAAAGCTCATAATGACACGAATCCAATGGGCACGTTAAGCTAGCTCAATTTTCTATATTGAGACAAAATTTGAGACAGAAGTAGATATGACAAAGCATCCAAGTAATCAAATCTATCCAAAACTGCGTGATGTCATGCATTATACTTCATGTATAAGCCTTTAATATATGAGCACCAATGATCAGTTAAGAATGATCATTTTAACTGGACGATCAACTTGACTTGTCTGCACTAAATCGTCTGTAACTTTTGATTTATAGCTCAAAATGACACGAATCTAATGCCCAATTTAAGCTAGCTCAGTTTTCTATATTTTGACAAAATTATAGACAGAAATAGAGACGATAAAGAGTCAAAGTAATCTAATATATCACAAACTGCGTGATGCTCTACATTATGCTTTCAGTCAATGAGCACCAATGATCAGTTAAGAATGATCATTATAATTGCCCGATCAACTTGACATGTCCGCACAAAATTGTTTATAACTTTTGATTTAGAGCTCCGAATGACATGAATCTAATGCCCACATTAAGGTAGCTAAATTTTCTAAATTGTGAAAAAATTATAGTTAGAAATAGAGACGAACAAGCGTCCAAGTAATCCAATCTATACCAAACTGCGTGATGCTCTTCATTATGATTCATTTGTAAGCCTTTACTCAATAAGCACCAATGATCAGTTTAGAGTGATTGTTTTAACTGGCCGATCAACTTGTCATGTCTGCACTAAATCATCCATAATTTTTGATTTATATCTCATAATGACATGAATCCAATGACCACGTTAAACTAGCTCAATTTTCTATATTTTGCAAAAATTATAGACAGAAATAGAGACGAAGAAACGTCCAAGTAATCCAATCTATTCCGAACTGCGTGATCCCATGCATTATGCTTCATTGATAAACTTTTACTCAATAAGCACCAATGATCAGTTAATAATGATCATTTTAACTGGCCGATTAACTTGACATGTTCGCATTAAATCGTCCGTAATGCTTGATTTAGACCTCCAAATGACACGAATCCAATACCCACGTTAACCTAGCTCAATTTTCTATACTGTGATAATATTTAAGACAATAATAAATACGAAAAAGCATCCAAGAAATCTAATCTATCCCGAGCTGTGTGATGCTCAGCATTATGCTTCATTTATAAGCCTTTACTCAATGAGCTCCAATTATCAGTTAAGAATGATCATTTTAACGGGCTGATCAACTTGACATGTCCACACTAAATCATTCGTAGCTTTTGGTTTAGAGCTCAGAATGACATTAATCCAATACCCACGTAAACGTAGTTCAATTTTCTATATTAAGAGAAAATTTGAGATTGAAATAGATATGACAAAGCATCCAAGTAATGCATTCTTTCCCGAGTTGTGTGATGTTATGCATTATGCTTCATTTATAAGCCTTTACTCAATGAGCACCAATGATCAGTTAAGAATGATCATTTTAACTTGACATGTCCAAATTAAATCGTCCATAACTTTTGATTTAGAGCTCCGAGTGACACGAATCCAACGCCCACGTTAAGCTAGCTCGATTTTATATATGGTGACAAAATTTGAGACAGAAATAGATATGACAAAGCGTCAAAGTAATCCAATCTCTCCCGAACTGGGTGATGCTCTGCACTATGCTTCATTTATAAGTGTGTACTCAATGAGCACCAATGATCTGCTTAGAATGATCATTTTAACTGGCCGATCAACTTGACATTACTGCACTAAATCGTCCATAACTTTTGATTTATAGCTCATAATGACATGAATCCAATGCCCACATTAAGGTAGTTCAATTTTCTATATGACAAAATTTGAGACAAAAATAGATACGACAAAGCATCCAAGTAATCCAATCTATCCCAAACTGCGTGTTGCTCTATATTGTGCTTCATTTATAAGCCTTTTCTCAATGAGCACGAATGATCAGTTTAGAATGATCATTTTAACGGGCAGATTAACTTCACATGTCTGCACTAAATCATCCATAACTTTTGATGTATAGAACATAATGACACGAATCCGATGCCAACGTTAAGCTAGCTCAGTTTTTTATATTGTGACAAAATTTCAGACAAAAATAGATAGGACCAGGTGTCCAAGTAATCCAATCCATCTCGAACTATGTGATGCCATGTATTATGCTTCATTTATAAGCTTTCAATCAATGAGCACCAATGATTAGTTAAGAATGATCATTTTCACTAGACGATCAACCTGATAGGTCCGCACTAAATCATCTGTAACTTTTGATCCAGAGCTCCGAATAACACAAATCCAATGCCCACGTGAAGCTAGCTCAATTTTCTATATTTTGACAAAATTATAGAAAAAAACAGACACGACCAAGCATCCAAGCAATCCAATATATCCCAAACTGCGTGATGCCATGCATTATGATTCATTTAAAAGTTTTACTCAATGAGCACCAATTTTCAGTTAAGAATGATCATTTTCACTGGCCGATCAACTTGACATGTCTGCATTAAATCGTCCTTAACTTTTGATTTAGAGCTCCGACTGACAAGAATCCAATGCCCATGTTAATCTAGCTCAAATTTCTATATTGTGACAATATTTTAGACAAAAATAAATACGAAAAAGCGTCCAAGTAATCCAACCTATCCTGAGCTGCTTGATGTTCTGCATTATGTTTCATTTATAAGCCTTTACTCAATGAGCACCAATTATCAGTTAAGAATGATCATTTTAACGGGCCGATCAACTTGACATGTGCACACTAAATCGTTTGTAGCTTCTTATTTAGAGCTCCGAATGACACGAATCAAATGCCCACGTAGAGCTAGTTCAATTTTCTATATTGAGAAAAAATTTGAGATAGAAATAGATATGACAAAACGTCCAAGTAATCCATTCTATCCCGAGTTACGTGATGTTATGCATTATGCTTCATTTATAAGCCTTTGCTCAATGAGCACCAATGATCAGTTAAGAATGATCATTTTAACTGGCCGATGAACTTGACATGTCTACACTAAATCATCCATAACTTTTTATTGAAAGCTCCGAGTGACACGAAAGGAATGCCCACGTTAACCTAGCTCGATTTTCTATATTCTGACAAAATTTGAGACAAAAATAGATATGACAAAGCGTCAAAGTAATCCAATCTATCCCGAACTTGGTGATGCTCTGCATTATTCTTCATTTATAAGTCTTTACTCAATGAGCACCAATGATAAGCTTAGAATGATCATTTTAACGGGACGATCAACTTGACATGTGTGCACTAAATCGTCCATAACTTTTTATTTATAGCTCATATTAACACGAATCCAACTCCCACGTTAACCTAGCTCAATGTTTTATATTGTGACAAAATTTGAAACAAAAATACATACAACAAAGCGTCCAAGTAACCCAATCTATTCTGAACTGTGTGATGCTCTGCATTATGCATCATGTGTAAGCCTTTACTCAATTAGCACCAATGCTCAGTTTAGAATGATCATTTTAAAGGCCGATCAACATGACATGTTGGCACTAAATCGTCCATAACTTTTGATTTATAGCTCATAATGACACAAATACAATGCCCATGTTAAGCTAGCTCAATTTTCTATATTGTGAAAAACTTTCAGAGAAAAATAGATACGACAAAGCATCCAAGTAATCCAATCTATCCCAAACTGCGTGTTGCTCTACATTATGCTTCATTTATAAGCCTTTACTCAATGAGCACGAATAATCAGTTTAAAAATGATCATTTTAACTAGCCTATTAACTTCACATGTCTACACTAAATCATCCATAACTGTTGATGTATAGCTCATAATTACACGAATCCAATGCCCACGTTAAGCTAGCTCAATTTTCTATATTGTGACCAAATCTCAGACAAAAATAGATACGACCAAACTTCCAAGTAATCCAATCTATCTCAAACTATGTGATGCCATGCATTATGCTTCATTTATAAGCTTTCAATCAATGAGCACCAATGGTTAGTTAAGAATGATCATTTTCACTAGACGATCAACTTGATATGTCCGCACTAAATCATCCGTAACTTTTGATTCAGAGCTCCGAATGACACGAATCCAATGCCCACATTAAACTAGCTCAATTTTCTATATTTTGACAAAATTATAGACAGAAATACAGACGACCAAGCATTCAATTAATCCAATCTATCCCAAACTGTGTGATGCCATGCATTATGCATCATTTAAAAGCTTTTACTCAATGATCACGAATAATCAGTTTAGAATGATCATTTTAACTGGCCAATCAACTTGACATGTCTACACTACAAGTAAACATTAAAATTTGAGAATATTTTTCGGACGGATTACCGAGCAAAATCATATCGTCAGTATTCCGTTGGTATTCCGTCGGTAAATCCCGATGTTTGCACCACCGGTGGGAAATCGATGGTAAAACCCGACGGAAATCCGTCCTATTACCAACGACAACATCGGCATCGGGATATCTTCTTGAATCCATGAAAAATTGCTGACGAAATCAAAACCATCATTTTTCTACCGACTACTTCCCAACGGATTCTGGTTTATACTATCCGTCGGGAATATATTGGTTGACTGATTCCACTTAATTATTTTTTTAGATAAATAAATCTAAATGTCGTCGAAAATCCATTGGTAGTTCCGATGACTTTCCGATGAAATCCTAGTTTTTGGCAATTGTTAGTTTGGCCGATCTGTAAACGTACAGGGTAGTCGGTTGGTCTTCGGAAATTTTTGGGGGTCGGCAACCATCGGAAATTTGTCGGAAACGGGAATATTTTTAAGAATAATCTGTTAAAAATTTGTGATTATCTGTTAAAAATTCATAATAATCTATTAAAAATTCGTAATAATCTGTTAAAATTCGTAATAATCTGTTAAAATTCATGATAATCTTCTAATTTTCAATATAAATACGCTCTACTCCTTCACAATTTCACCAGAATAAAAAAAAATCTTAACAAAATGTCTTCTTCAGGTTCTTATGATTATTTTTGATCGTGGATCGATAAACTTCAGTATGATTCAAAAACGGGGAAATTGACGGATGAATTTGTGCAAGGTGTTGAAGAGTTCATGACATTTGCATCAAATAATAGCATGGCATTGGAATACGGTAAAATGTATTGTCCGTATATTAAATTTCAAAATCATAGATTAATCTATGTTAGAGAAGTATGTAATCATTTGTATAGGACTGGATTTATGCCGGGTTACATAATTTGGTATTCACATGGAGAAGCTGATGCAACGATGCAATATTATGGTAATACTTCAAAAAGGTTAGATAGTACTAATGTTAGGGTAGGGGAACCGGCATCAGAAGTTGATATAAACGGAGCTACTGTTCGGATGGTGAATGATGCGTTCGTGAACAAAGAGCATCATACATTGAAGATACGAGTAGAATAGAGGAACCTAATTTGGAAGCCCGAAAATTTTTTAATATGTTAGATGCATCCAAGCAGCCTTTGTATAAAGATGTATAGATGGATTATCGCATATATCTGCTGCAAGCTACTTGATGACAATAAAGACGAATTTCAACTTGGTTGAAGATTGTGTGAATGCGATAGCTAATTTTGTTAGAGATATATTACCTAAGATAATATTGCACCTTCTTCAAATTACGAGGTTCAAAAACTTGTAGCCGGCCTTGGATTGCCGTATCAGATGATCGATGTATGTATTGACAACTGCATGAATCTATTGGACAAATGATGAAAACCGCATGAAGTGCCGATTTTGTTACAAACCTCGATTTCAAGAGACAAGGGGCAGAGTACCACGATCAAATACGTTTTTCTTATTCAAATTACACAGAAAATTAATTGGTCGAACTTAAAAAGAACGAATTTGCAAGTTGGTTGCATTTTTACGTCAGAGTTAATTAATTATGTGATTTTCAGTAATAACTTCCTATATATATATATAAATATATAGTTGAGTGTATTCAACTATTTTGCATGTTACTACGGGTCTTTCTAGGGGGATAACGTTTCCCACATGGTTAGTTGACTTGGCGAATGGTCCTATATTTACGGGAAAATCTTATCCAATGTACTGCACTTGTGGATATGCTTTTAAGACTCATCGCGAAGGAAGCTCACAGACAACTTCTAATTATGATATATCAACTCAATATGGTGAAATTGTATGCAACAGTGTTCTTCGTGAAATATTAGAAGTTCACTATCCAGGAATGATTGATTTGAGGTGTATTGTGTTCTATTGTGACTGGTATGACCTTGTCATTGGTCAACGTCAAGATGAATTCGGTGTTACATCTGTCCACTCTCGTAAGTGACATCAAAAATATGATCCTTTTATACTTGCATCACAAGCGGACCAGGTTTGTTACATTTGATATTCTCGTGTGAAGAACAAACAATATCCTTGGACTATAGTGACATCAATACACCCTAGAGGAATGGTATGTGGTGTTTCCGAGCAAGACCCTATGCAGCAAAGCACAACTGGTAACTTAGGTTACATAGAGATTTCTCTTGAAGTTAACCTTGTTGTTGATGACACCAGACACTACGAAAAAAC
>CM032158.1:19455318-19506594 GCA_018901935.1 Pugionium cornutum | reverse complement strand
GCATCCCAGGCCTTGAAGGACAGCCTTACACACGCACCAGTGCTAGTCCTTCCCGACTTCAACAAGACGTTTGAAGTGGAGTGTGATGCCTCTGGAATAGGCATAGGAGCAGTGCTAACCCAAGGAGGGAGGCCAGTGGCATACTTCAGTGAGAAACTAGGTGGTGCCTCGCTGAACTACCCCACTTATGACAAGGAACTCTATGCCCTTGTCCGAGCATTGGAGACTTGGCAGCATTACTTGCTGTCCAAGGAGTTTGTGATCCACACTGATCACGAGACTCTCAAACACCTCAGAGGGCAAACCAATCTCAAGAGGAGAGATGCCAGGTGGATGGAGTTCATAGAAACCTTCCCGTACATCATCAAGTACAAGAAGGGCAAAGACAATGTGGTAGCCGATGCACTATCAAGGAGGTTTGCCTTGATATCAACCATGGAGGCAAAAGTCCTAGGATTCGAGCACATCAAGGATCTATACAAGGATGATCCTGACCTTGCTGAGAGCTACAAGGAGTGTAGCACAAGGAGTCATGGCAAATTCTACATCCATGAGGGATTTTTGTTCCGAGAAAGAAGGCTGTGCATACCACAGGGATCACTAAGGGAGCTTATCATCCGAGAAGCTCACGGAGGAGGACTCATGGGCCACTTTGGTGTCGACAAGACTCTAGCAGTGGGCAAGGAGCACTTCTACTGGCCACACATCAAGAGGACAGTAGAAGCACATTGTGCAAGATGCATTACTTGCAAGAAGGCAAAGTCCCGAGTGCAACCTCATGGGTTGTATCTCCCACTGCCCATACCAACACATCCATGGGTGGACATCTCGATGGATTTTGTTCTAGGTCTGCCCAAGATCAACCACAAAGATGCAATCTTTGTAGTGGTGGACAGATTCTCCAAGATGGCACATTTCATCCCATGTGCCAATGTCAATGATGCCACACAAACAGCTGAGCTGTTCTTCAGGGAGATAGTACGGCTTCATGGAGTGCCAAGGACCATAGTATCAGACAGGGACACCAAGTTCCTCAGCCATTTCTGGAGGACCCTTTGGAGAAAGCTAGGCACGAAGCTACTCTTCTCAACCACTTGCCATCCTCAAACCGATGGCCAAACTGAAGTTGTCAACAGGACCCTATCAACAATTCTCAGAACAACACTAGGGAAGAATCTAAAGACTTGGGTGGAGTGCCTGCCATTCATTGAGTTCGCCTACAACCGAGCCGTGCACTCAGCAACTAAGAAGACCCCATTTGAAGTGGTATACGGTTTCAACCCTCTCACCCCATTGGAGCAAACACCACTGCCACCAGCTGAGATGACCAACCTCAACGGAGCATCCAAAGCAGAGTTCATAAGGAGGTTACACCAGAAGGTAGCAGAGAACTTGGAGAAGAGGACCGGACAGTCGTGACTCATGCCAACAAAGGAAGAAAGGAGGTGATCTTTCAACCAGGCGATTGGGTGTGGCTACACCTACGGCAGAGAGGTTCCCAAACCTAAGGAGTTCCAAGCTAGCACCAAGAGGAGATGGACCATTCAGAGTGCTCGAGAGGATCAACAACAACGCCTACGGATCGAGCTGCCAGGTGAGTTTAATGTGTCCAATACGTTCAATGTTCGACTTGGCCCCTTTCCATGCAGATGAACCAGTTTTGAGGACAAAACCTACTGAAGAGGGAGGGGATGATGAGGACATCAGGTCGTACATCCAGCCAGGAGACCAGACTGGCCGACCAGGAAGCTTGCCCGAGACAGCAGGACCATCTGGCGCGCCTGCCGGACCAGACAGTACCGCCGGACCCTCGACCTATAGGACCAGACCGGTCAACATCGCCGGCGGAGAGGCCCAAGCTTCCGGCACACTTGGTGGGGACGTGAATGACACCGCCGGTCCCCCTGATGACACCGCCGACTCCGGGATCAACTTGGCCGGTCCTGAAGTCATTCCGGCCAGTACTGCACACAATCCAGCCGGTACAGGCCATCCAGCCGAGTACACGCGCACTTCCACTTCTACACAAGAGGACTCGGACCAAATGAGCTACCAGCTCCAGGACATGCACTTAGAGGAAGTATCTACACCAGTGGTACCTCCAGGAGCAATGACAAGAAGCAGATCAAGAGCACTCTTCCACAAATTCAGCTTATGGGTCGACAAGCTTCTAGAGGAAGAGCAGCTAAGGACAATGGGCCAGAAGAGCAAATTAGAGTCCAAAGGCTTCTCAACAACACAAGGAACATCAGAGACGTGGGCTTTAGTGGCAAGAGAGGTCAAGGCCCAAAGATATTTAACCCTACTCCAAGTCGAAGACTAGGAGCAAGGCGCGTGCATGCCACAAGGACGGCCACCTTCCATTTCTTGGCCGTGAGGTGAGTTAAGGTAAGTTTACATTCGAAAATATGCCTCTTTCTGTTTTGCAGGGTAGGATCTAGTTGCTTTACATTTTGAGTCAAGAACATTTTAGGAATAGGTCCTTTTTCGGTTATGCACTTTTGTATCTTTTCCTTTGTGCACTTTTGTAAACTTTCCTTTTTCTTTATTTGAGTCGACCCTAGAAGGTCAAGCTGTCGAGCATATTAATAAGGCTCCTTCCAGCATTGTAGTTCGACAACCTTTTGATTATTAATAAAGTAGAACTTTTTCCCTACAAGTTTTCTCTCTAAGAATCTTGTGCGCTTAGAACCTAGTTGAGACCAGCCCTCCTAGCTCTAAGTTTGTGATTTATCACGAGGTTCATCACCCCTCGTGTGGTTCACTTCACCCTTCCACCGTTTACCAACCAGAAAACCCCTATCCAGAAGCCTAAGGTTGAGTTTCTCACCTAATCTTCTACAAACAGCCCACGCGCATACATCCTTGAATCAAGGCTTGTATCAAAATGACCATTGGCAACAGCCATGAACATCTAATTCCAGATATATATTCTGCCTTTACTTGCAAATAAACTGCTATAACTTGCTTTATAGGATTAGAGCGCGAGTTAGCTTAACCTGAGCATTGGATTCGTGTATTATGAACTCTAAATCAAAAGTTACAGAAGATTTAGTACATATGTGTTAAGTATATCGGCTAGTTAAATCGATCATTCTAAACTGAACAAAGGTTTACAAATGAAGTATAATACATGGCATCACGTAGTTTGGGATAGATTGGATTCATTGAAGGCTTTTTTATAACTATTTTGGTCTTAGATTTTGTCCCAATGTAGAAAATTGAGCTAGTTTAACGTGGGCATTGGATTCGTTTCATTCATAACTCTATATCCAAATTTACGAACGATTTAGTGCGGACATGTCAAGTTTATTGGCTAGTTAAATTGATCTTTCTAAAATGATTATTGGTGCTCCTTGGGCAAAATTTTACAAATAAAGCATAATGTATGACACCACGCAGTTCGAGAAAGATTGGATTACTTGTAGGCTTTTTCATTGCTATTTTGGTCCTAAATTTTTTAACAATATAGAAAATTGAGCTAGTTTAACATGGATATTGGATTTGTGTCATTCTGAAATCTATATCAAAAGTTACGCACGATTTAGAGCGGACATGTCAAGTTTATCCGGTAGTTGAATTGATCATTCTAAAATGATCATTGATGGTCCTAGAGCAAATGTTTATAAAAGAAGCATAATGCATGGCATCACACAGTTTGGGATAGAATGGATTATTTGGAGGCTTTATCGTAGCTATTTTAGTCTTAAATTTTGTCCCAATATAGAAAATTGAGCTAGCTTAACGTGGACGTTGGATTCGCTTCATTAAGAACTCTATTTCAAAAGTTATGCACGATTTACTATGGATATATCAAGTTTATCGGCTAGTTAAATTGATCATTCTAAAATGTTAGTTGGTGCTCATTGAGAAAGGTTTACAAAAGAAGCATATTGCACGGTATCACGCAGTTTTGGGATAGATTGGATTACTTGAAAGCTTTATCGTAGCTATTTCAGTTTTACATTTTGTCACAATATAGAAAATTGAGCTAGTTTAATATGGGCATTGGATTCGTATCATTTTGAATTCTAAATCAAAAGTTACGAACGATTTAATGTGGACATCTCAAGTTTATTGGCTAGCTAAATTGATCATTCTAAACTGATCATTGGTGCTCACTGAACAAAGGTTTACAAATGAAGCATAATGCGTGGCATCATGCACTATGGGATATATTGGATTACTTGGAGGCTTTGTTGTAGCTATTTCCTTCTTAAATTTTGTCTTAATATAGAAAATTGAGCTAGCTTAGAGTGGGCATTGGATTCGTTTCATTTTGAACTCTAGATCAAAAGTTACGGACAATTTAATTACGACATATCAAGTTGATCAGCCAGTTAATGTGATCACTCTAAACTGATAATTCTAAACTGATCATTAGTGTTCCTTGAGTAAAGGCTTATAAATGGAGCATAATGCATGACATCACGCAGTTTAGGATAGATTGAATTACTTGAAGGTTTTGTGGTAGCTATTTAGGTTTTAAATGTTTTCCTAATATAGAAAATTGAGCTACCTTAACGTGGATATTGGAAATGTGTAATTCTAAACTCTACATCAATAGCTACGGATGATTTAGTGCGTACATGCCAAGTTGATCGGCCAATTAAAATGATCATTCTAACTGATCATTGGTGGTTATTGAGTAAAGGCTTATAAATGAAGCATAATGCATGGCATCACACAGTTTGTGATAGGTTGGATTACTTTGAGGCTTTGTCATAACTCTTTTAGTCTCAAATGTTGTTACAATATGGAAAATTGAGGTAGCTTACATGGGCATTGGATTCATGTAATTTTGAACTCTAAATCAAAAATTAAAGAGAATTTACTGCGAACATGTCAAGTTTATCAGCTAGTTAAAATGATCATTCTAAACGGATCATTGATTCTCCTTGAGTAAAGGTTTATAATTGAAGCATAATGCATGGCATCATGTAGTTTGGGATAGATTGGATTACTTTGTAACTATTTCAGTCTTAAATTTTGTAACAATATACAAATTGAGCTAGCTTAGCGTGGACATTGGATTCTTGTCATTGTTAACTCTAAATCAAAAGTTATCGATGATTTAGTGTGGACATCTCAAGTTTATCGGTTAGTTAAATTGATCATTCTAAAATGATCATTCTAAAATGATCATTGGTGTTCATTGAGCAAAGCTTTATAAAAGAAACATAGTGCATGGCATCACGTAGTTTTGGGAAAGAATTGATTACTTGGAGGCCTTTTGTAGCTATTTCGGTCTTAGATTTTGCTTCAATATAGAAAATTGAGCTAGATTAACGTGGGCGTTGGATTCGCTTCATTCAGAACTCTATATCAAAAGTTATGCACGATTGACTGCGAACATGTCAAGTTTATCAGCTAGTTAAATTGATCATTCTAAAATGATCTTTGGTGCTCATTGAGCAAAGGTTTACAAAAGAAGCATAATGCATCGCATCACACAGTTTGGGATAGATTGGATTACTTATCGTAGCTATTTCAGTCTTACATTTTGTCATAATATAAAAAATCGAGCTAGCTTAATATGGGCATTGGATTTGTGTCATTCTGAACTCTAAATCAAAAGTTACGGACGATTTAGTATGCACATCTCAAGTTTATCAGCTATTTAATTTGATCATTCTAAACTGATCATTGCTGCTCATTGAACAAAGGTTACAAATGAAGCAAAATGCATGACATCATGCAGTTTGAGAAAGATTGGATTACTTGGAGGCTTTGTCGTAGCTATTTCTTTAATAAATTTGGTTTTAATATAGAAAATTGAGATTGCTTAACGTGTGCGTTGGATTCGTGTCATTCTGAACTCTAGATCCAAAGTTATAAACAATTTAGTTAGGACATGTCAAGTTGATCAGCCCGTTAATGTGATCATTTTAAACTGATAATTCTAAACTGATCATTAGTGCTCCTTGAGTAAAGGGTTATTAAGGAAGCATAATGCATGGCATCACGCAGTTTAGGATAGATTGGATTACTTGAAGGATTTATGGTAGCTCTCTCCGTTTTAAATGTCTTCACAATATAGAAAATTGATCTAACTTAACATTAGCATTGGAAATGTGTAATTCTAAACTCTACATCAATAATTACTGATGATTTAATGCGTACATGTGAAGTTGATCCGCCAATTAAAATGATAATTCTAAACTGAACATTGGTGCTACTTGAGTAAAGGTATATAAATGAAGTATAATGCATGGCATCACGTAGTTTGTGATAGATTGGATTACTTGGAGGCTTTGTCATAGCTCTTTTAGTCTCAAATATTGTCACAATATGGAAAATTGAGATAGCTTAACGTGGGCATTGAATTCATTTAATTTTGAACTCTCAATCAAAAGTTAAAGACAATTTATTGTGGACATGTCAAATTTATTGTGGACGATCACTAAACTATTTCATCTACATTACTCTCCTAGTTTAAACTCTAGTACAGGACAGTAGAAGTGCATATTAAACAGAGTAGAATATAAGGCTGAAATTGCAACACTTTCCAAATTTGTTAAGTTATAGTAACACCAACTTGGTGAATTGTATCACTTGGTGATGAGAACCACAATACCAACTAAGTGACTAACATATTGCCAATGGTACGAGAGGCCCGAATGATATAGTTAAGGAGCAAAAAATTGAGAAAGAGGTTCAATCTGGCCATGGAGAACTATCTTAAATCATTTGGCCAAGATGAACCAGCATGGAGGATTGCCGGACCACTACCACCAGCGGTACCACCAGTCTAGATGGCCTGCCATCCACTTTAAACAAGCCAACTTAATATCTTTTCCAAGATCTCAATAAAATGGCCATCAGGCATAGAAATGATCATCTAGATCAAGGTAATTCTTATATCTCTACTTGCAATTTTAGTGCCCCAACCAATTTTCTAGGACTAGAGTGCCCAAATTCTCAAGGGCCTGAACAACGCCCAGGACCAAGGACTTCAAGCAAGAGAAATACAAGAGCAAGAGCTTCCATATCAAGACCATAGGGCATCAAATGATGTTAGGGCCAAAGACCAAGACTCATAACGTGCCACACGCCTAGCACACGGAATCAACACATGATACACCTACACGGTAATTTTCGAATAAGCCTAAGGTATGGTATTTATATTATATTATTACGTGTTCAAATAGCCCTAAAAATGACCCAACATGACTTAAAATTCAAATATTGGTGCCTCTTCAAAGAATTAAGAAAGATGCCCATAGTTTCCTTTTCTAGAATTATACACTTTTCAATTTCTTATAATGTTGCGATGTCCTTCCGTAAGTGTTTTCTTGTTGCATTTTCTTTCACTTAGTTCGACCAATAAGTCTAAGCTGAAGAACCATTACATAAAGTTACCCTGCATCTTTGTAACAAACCTACCTTTTGATATTGATAAAGATAGAACATTCTTTGTATAAGAAATCGTACAAGTTCATCATTTGAGTGTGCAACCGCGTCTTTGCTTGAGATTCTTGTGCTCTATCAAAGAGTTTACACCATCTTTGTGGTGCATCTAGCCTCACTCAACACTACCCCGGCCTTTATCCCACGAGAGAGAAAGACCGCCTACTCGTTGTAGCCCACAACCTATCCAATCGACAGCATTGAGAGAATGTGACCACTAACTCGTGTCTTGGCTACACTTGTGACTTTTAAGATCCTATAAGATTTCTTATATCATCTATTATTATAGCTAAAATCTCCTACATCCAGGTTTTCTCGTATCTATTTTTTTTTATTTCTTTCAGTTTTGATAAAGATACAACATTCTTTCTACAAGAAATCATACAAGTTCATCATTTGAGTATGCAACCGCGTCTTTGCTTTAGCTTCTTATGCTGTATCAAAGATCTTACACAATCTTTGTGGTGCACCTAACCTCACTCAACACTACCCCAGCCTTTATCCCACGAGAGAGAAAGGCCGCCTACTTGTTGTAGCCCACAATCTATCCAATCAGTTGCACCGAGAGAATGTGACTACCAAATTGTGTCTTGCCTACATTTGAGACTTTTAAGATTGTATAAAGTTTCTTATATCATCTGGTATCAGATCTAAAACCTCTTACATCCAAGTTTGCTCGTATCTATTTTTTTATTTTTTTCAGTTATTTACGTGGTTAGTCAAATAGGTCTATACACTAGTTTTGCCACCTTAAGAAAACACAAAAAATGTTTACATGTTGTTCTATTTGTAGATCTCGTCCTTTAATCATTCATCATCATCATTAGTTTGTCATAAGAAAAACACAAAAAAGACAGAAAAAAACTAGTTGGGGAGAAGGACATAGGAAATAAATCGTAGTTTATAGAAAAGGAAAACCGTTAAATAACAATTTTCCTTTTTCATTCATATTGGCTTTTGTTTCTTGCCATGATGACAAAGTTTTTGTACCATATTCTCTAGGTTGCCATTTATTTTAGCACTATCATAATAGCACATAGATTAGTAATTGATAAAATAAAAGAAAATCTCAAAACTGTAGATTCACATTTTGCATATTTAATTATTTGCATTTTCTTTGATAATACTTTGTAGAGGAAGATATATGTTGATTTTTATAGCAAACACAATAGATGAAAAAAGCCAAGTAACCCCAAGATGTCGTGCTAAAAATGCTCACAATCATGAGAGAAGAATTACAGAACATTAGAAATCAAGTTGAACAATTGGAGTAGCCATACCTAAGAGTACCTGAGAGGCCACAACAAGGTCGAGATGAACTCCAACCGATAGTTGAAGATGGGGTTTCCTTTTGATGAAAACGACTTCTACCATGAGCACAAGTCATCATAACAGCCTCAACACCTTAGAAGGTATGAACCAATATGAGAGTCTCGGAGTAGAGACTACGAGCTACGAGAAGGTAACTTGAAGATTACACTAACACCTCTTAAAGTCGGATACCGAGACTTACATAGATTGGGAGAGATGTTTAGAGTGCATGTTGACTGCCTATTTAGCTAATTTCGTGTTATTTTAATTCAAATTTCAACATATATCAATATTTGTTAACACGAATTATGTCATGGAATTACTTGGAGGCTTTTTTGTAGCTACTCCGGTCTTAAATCTTGTCACAATATAGAAAATATAGCTAGCTTAACGTGGGCGTTGGATTCGTTTCATTCTAAACTCTAAATCAAGTGTTACGGACGATTTAGTGCGGATATGTCAAGTTGATTGGCTAGTTAAATTGATCATTCTAAACTGATCAATGGTGCTCCTTGAGTAAATGCTTATAAATGAAGCATAATGCATGGCATAGCGCAATTGAGCGTTGGACTCATGTCACAATATGGGAAATTGAGCTAGCTTAATGTAGGCATTGGACTTCTGTAATTTAGAGCTTTATATCAATAGTTAAAGACAATTTAGTGCGGACATGTCAAGGTATTCAACTAGTTAAAATGATCATTCTAAACGGATCATTGGTGTTCCTTAAGTAAAGGCTTATAAATGAAGTATAATGCATGGCATCACTGATTCTAAGATTGATTGGATTACTTGAACACTTTTTCAAAGCTATTTCGGTCTTAAATTTTGTCACAATATTGAAAATTGATCTAAGTTAACGTAGGCGTTGAATTCGTGTCATTTCGAACTCTAAATCAAAAGTTACAGACGATATAGTGCGGACATGGCAAGTTGATCGCTAGTTAAAATGATGATTCTAACTGATCATTGGTGCTCCTTGAGTAACAGCTTATAAATGAAACATAAAGCATGGCTTCACGCAGATACATTGGATTAATTCCAGGCTCTTTTGAAGCTCTTTCAGTCTCAAATGTTGTGACAATATGGAAAATTGAGCTAGCTTAATGTGGGCGTTGCACTCATGTTATTTTGAGCTCTAAATCAAAAGTTAAAGAAGATTTAGTGTGGACATGTCAAGTCGATCAGCTAGTTAAAATGATCATTCTAAACTGATCATTGGTGCTCTTTGAGTAAAGGCTTATAAATGAAGCATAATGCATGGCATCACATAGCTTTGGATAGATTGGATTACTTGGAGGCTTTTTCGTTGCTATTTTGGTCTTAAATTTTGTCATAATATAGAATATTGAGCTATTTTAAACGTGTTGGATTCGTGTCATTTTGATCTTTAAATAAAATCGACGGAAGATTTAGTGCGGAAATGTCAAGTTAATCAATTAGTTAAAATAATCATTCTAAACTGATGATTGGTGCTCCTTGAGTCAAGGCATATAAATGAAACATAATACATGGCATCACCCAGTTGGGATACATTGGGTTACTTGGAGTCTTTGTCGTATCGCTTTTAGTCTCAAATATTGTTACAATATAGAAAACTGAGGTAGCTTTAAGTGGGTGTTGGATTCTTGTCATTCTGAACTCTAAATCAAAAGTTACTGACGATTTAATGAAGACATGTCAAGTTGATCGGACAGTTAAAATGATCATTCTAAACTGATCATTGGTGCTCCTTGAGTAATGGCTTATAAATGAAGCATAATGCATGGCATCACGTAGTTTGCGATACATTGGATTACTTGGAGGCTTTGTAGTAGCTCTTTCACTCTCAAATATTGTGACAATATGGAAAATTGAGCTAGCATAACACGAGCATTGGACTCAAGTCATTTTGAGCTCTAAATAAAAAGGTTAAAGAGGATTTAGTGCCGAAATGTCAAGTTGATCAGCTAGTTAAAATGATCAAACTAAATGGATCATTGGTGCTCCTTGAGTAAATGCTTATAAATGAAGCATAATACAAGGCATCACGCAGTTTGGGATATATTGGATTACTTGTAGGCTTTGTCATAGCTATTTCGATGTTAAATTCTGTCACAATATAAATAATTGAGCAAGCTTAACATGGCCGTTGGATTCGTGTCAATCTGAATTCTAAATCAAAAGTTGAGGATGATTTAGTAGAGACATTTCAAGTTCATCGGCCGGTTTAAATGATCGTTCTAAACTGATCGTAAGTGCTCCTTTAGTTAAGGCTTATAAATGAAGCATAATGCAATTTCGGATACATTGGATTATTTGGAGGATTTTTCGTATCTCTTTCACTCTCAAATCTTGTCAAAATATGGAAAATTGAGCTAGATTAACGTGGACGTTGAAGTCATGTCATTTTGAGCTTTAAATCAGTAGTTAAAGAAAATTTAATGCGGACATATCAAATTTATCGGCTTGTTAAAATGATCATTTAAAACTGATCTTTGGCGCTCCTTCAGTAAAGGCTTATAAATGAAGCATAATGCATGGCATCACGCAGTTTGGGATACATTGGATTACTTAGAGGTTTTGTCGTAGCTCTTTCAGTCTCAAATGTTGTCACAATATAGAAAATTCAGCTAGCGTAGCATGGGTGTTGGATTCGTGCCATTCTGAACTTTAAATAATTTTAAATAACTTTTGCTTTAAAACTGATCATTAGTGCTCCTAAGTAAAGGTTTATAAATGAAGCGTAATGCATAGCATCACGTAATTTGGAATACATTGGATTAGTTGGAGGCTTTGTAGTAGCTCTTTTACTCTCAAATCTTGTCACAATATGGAAAATTGAGCTAGCATAACACGAGCATTGGACTCAAGTCATTTTGAGCTCTAAATAAAAACTTAAAGAGGATTTAGTGCAGACATGTCAAGTTGATCAGCTACTTAAAATGATCATTCTAAACTTATAACTGGTGCTCCTTGATTGAAGGCTTATAAATGAGGCATAATGAATGGCATCATGCCGGTTGGCATACATTAAATTACTTGGAGGCTTTGTAGTAGCTCTTTCAGTCGCAAATGTTGCCACAATATGGAAAATTGAGCCAGCTTAACGTGGGTGTTGGATTCGTGTCGCTATGAACTCTATGTCAAAAGTTAAAGACGATTTAGTACGGAAATGTCAAGTTGATCGGGTAGGTAAAATAATCATTCTAAACTGATAATTGGTTCTCCTTGATTAATGGCTTATAAATGAATCATAATGCATGACGTCACTCAGTTTGGGATACATTGGATTACTTGAAGGCTTTGTCGTAGCTATTTCGATCTTAAATGTTGTAACAGTATAGAAAACTGAGCTAGCCTAACGTGGATGTTAGATTCATGTCATTCTGAATTCTATATCAAAAGTTATAGATGATTAGTGCAGACATGTCAAGTTGATCGGCCAAAGCTCACTGTATCAACCAATGAAAAAGATCCTCCTCACAAACTTACTGTATCAACCACTTAACAACATATTAGTAGTACAACCTCAAGCACAACATAAGAGAACAACAACCACATACAATATCCAACGTTATGGGGAACCAACTGGCGTGGTTGTCACGTACATCACCAAGCAACTGGTGACTCAATCAAACAAGAAAAAATAAAGCAAAAATATGTCACGCAAGTATACAACGAGATTGCTCAACATGACTCTAACCGATTTTCACTACAAGAAAACTACCAATTTGCGACTGCAATTTGCGACTACATACGTGGTCGCAAAACTTGCGACCAAATTTGCCATGGTTTAGCGACCAATTTGCGACTACGGAATAGTAGTCGCAAATTGGTCGCAAATATGTGACCAATAAGTGTGGTCGCAAATCAGTCGCAATATGCAACCAATTAGCGACTGAGATGCGACTGCTTTGAGACTGACCCTGGTAGTCGCTAATCAGTCGCAAAATAGCGACTGATTAGCGACTACATATGGAAAATCAGGTGGTAGTCGCTAATCAGTCGCAAAATAGCGACCAATTTGCGACTACGGTATGTAGTGGCTCTGCAGTCACAAAATGGTGGCAAAGTGCCACCATAAAAAACATGTGCGAGTTAGGTATAACGACATTTAAGCGACTACATAGCTATAGTCGCAAAGTAGTGGCAAATCAGTGGCAATGTAGTTGCAAAGTAGTCGCAAAATGTTGTATATATATGCACCATCCTATTCTCTCATTTGCGAAATCAAAAGTAAAAAGTTTTGTAAAACATGTGGGGAAATTATAATAATTCGAGAGATTGGATGTACAGAAAAACTGATAATGAAACAAGAAATATCTCGGCGGAATTTGCACAAGGCATGGAGCAGTTCATGAATTTTGCAAGTAGTCAACCTATAGCTCAAAGTAGTGGAGGTAAGTTTTTCTGTCCTTGTATTAATTGCAAAAATGATAAATTTATTCCGGGACGAAAAAATATGGAGTCATCTATATAGTCGAGGGTTTATGCCAAATTATTATATTTGGTATAAACATGGAGAAGAGCTGAATGTTTAGTTAGGGATGAGTAGTACTAGTCGGGGTGATGTACGAAGAAATCAGGGACGTGATTGTAGTAGTGATGAAATAGTTGGTATATCCGGTAATAGATATGTTGAAATGATGACGGATGCATTTCGTGAGACAACGACTGATGATCAGCATCCGTACTATAATCAGAACGAAGAAAATTATAATTATAATTATGAAGAAGAACGGCCTAATGAAGAAGCATAAAAGTTTTACAACATGTTAGAAGCTGCAAAAAATCCATTGTATGATGGTTGTCATGAAGGGCACTCACAATTATCTTTAGCTGCTCGGTTTATGAACATCAAATCTGATTTTAATTTACCAGAAAAATGTATGGATTCTTGGGCGGAGCTATTTACAGAATATTTACCCGACGAGAATCAGGCGACGGGTTCATATTATGAAACCGAAAAATTGATGCGAAATTTAGGCCTCCCGTTTTATACAATTGACGTGTGTGTTAAAAATTGTATGATATTCTGGAAAGAAGATGAGAAATGGGAAAAATGCAAATTTTGCGATTCCCCCCGGTATAAGCCAAGCGAGGGCAGGACGAGAATACCTTTCAGTCGTATGTGGTATTTACCTATAAGTGATAGACTTAAAAGAATGTATCAAAGCGAGAAAATCGCAGAGGCAATGAGGTGGCACGCAGAGCATGAAGCAGAAGACGGAGAAATGAGTCATCCATCTGATGCTGCAGAGTGGAAATTTTTTCAATATTTACATCCTAAATTTGCTGCTGAATCTCGAAATGTTTATCTTGGCTTATGTACTGATGGGTTCAACCCATTTGGGATGTCTCGTAATCATTCATTATGGCCGGTGATTATCACTCCATATAATTTTCCACCGGAGATGTGTATGAAGAAAGAGTATTTGTTTCTAACTATTTTGAATTCGGGGCCAAATCATCCGCGTGCTAGTCTGGACATATTCCTACGACCTTTGATTGATGAGTTGAAAGAATTATGATCTATCGGAGTTGATGCATACGATGTATCACTGAACTAAAATTTCAATCTAAAAGTTGTGTTACTTTGGACGATAAGCGACTTTCCCGCTTATGGAATGTTATCAGGATGGACAACGCATGGAAGGCTGGCCTGTCCAATTTGTATGGATGATACGAAGGCATTTCAATTACCAAATGGGAGAAAGACGTGTTGGTTTGATTGTCATCGAAGGTTTCTTCCTAATGGTCACCCGTTACGGAAAAATAAAACAAATTTTTTAAAAGGGAAGCACGCTTTGAATGACTGTCCTCCACAATCATTGACAGGTGAACAAGTTTTGTACGAGCGAATAAAAACTATCAATCCTTTAAGAACATCTGAGTGCGGCGGAAACGGTCATGAAAGTAAAGAAGAAGGTTATGGCAGCTGGCATAATTGGCACAAAGAAAGTATATTTTGGGAGTTGCCATACTGGACAGATCTTAACCTTCGACATAATCTTGATGTGATGCATATAGAGAAGAATTTCTTCGATAACATCATTAATACTATTATGAATGTGAAAGAGAAATCAAAAGATACAGTGAAGTCAAGGTTGGATATTGCAAAGTTTTGCTCTCGAAAAGAGTTGCACGTGGATGGTCGGGGTAATGCTCCATTCCCTATATTTCAATTGACCCAAAAAGCGAAAGAACGGTTATTGGAATGTATAAAAAATGATGTCAAATTTCCGGACGGCTATGCGGCAGATTTAGCAAATTGTGTGGATATGGATGGACTAAAGTTTTCGGGCATGAAAAGCCATGACTGCCATGTTTTTATGGAAAGACTTCTCCCTTTCATATTTGCAGAACTTTTACCACGGAACGTTCATCTAGCATTATCAGGTAAATATAGTAATAACTATATTTTTAATTGGAAATACGTAAATTAATAATAATTGCCTGAACTAATTCATTGTCGATGGTAATTAATATATATATATATAGGGATTGGAGGATTTTTTCGTGATTTATGCTCCAGATCATTAAAACAAAACCGTGTCCAAATTCTGAAGGCAAATATAGTCATAATTTTGTGCAATTTGGAAAAGATCTTTCCGCCTTCATTTTTCGACGTCATTGAGCATCTTCCTGTACATCTACCATACGAAGCTGAACTTGGTGGACCTGTGCAATATAGGTGGATGTATCCATTTGAAAGGTTTTTTAAAAAACTTAAGAGCAAGGCGAAGAACAAACGTTATGCTGCAGGGTCGATTGTTGAATCATATGTGAATGATGAGATATCTTACTTCTCAGAACATTACTTTGCTGAACACATTCGCACGAAAAACAGGTAACCATGTTATGACGTTTATGAATTAATTATTTTATTATATAATATATAAGTAATATATATAATATATATAAACCATATATGTACAGGTCTACAAGATTCGATGAAGGTGACGTGCTTGTATATCCAGATCCCGGAGTACCGGATATATTTACGCACATGGGTCGTCCAAGTGGTAAATGTAAAGAAATATGGCTCTCCGAAAAAGAATATAAATATGCACATGCATATGTATTACGGAATTGTGAATATTTTCGGCCACTAGAGAGGTACGTATATGAAAACAATTAATTGTATTTATTACATTTCAGTTCATTGTATTAAGAAATATATATTAATTTTCAATATTTACTGTTCTAGCATGTTTGAAGATCATATTCGATGTACGTATCCATATCTTTCGGAAGATGACATTTCATCTAAAAGAGAGGAAGAGTTCCACATATGGGTTAGGGATTATGTATGTTTAATTAATTATTTGACATATATATATTATATTTTATTTATTAATTTGGAAATACTAATTAAGTTTAATTTTTGATATATGATTAAAGGTCAATTCATGCAGTTCCACAGATTCACGTGCCTTTCCTATATGGGCTCAAGAATTAGTTCAAGGTCCGATGAATAAAGCATCCACTTGGCCGATGTATTTTACAAGAGGTTATATGTTCCACACGAAGAAACATGGACATAGAAGAAAGACATGTAACTACGGTATTTGTGTGAAGGGGGACAATTACTCAGATGCATCTGATGAAGCTGATTTCTATGGTATTTTAACAGATATCATTCAACTTGAGTATGTCGGACTCCTAAATTTGAAGATCACGCTTTTTAAATGTGAATGGTACGATCCTACACCCTTGAGAGGTACTCGGAAGTCGGAAAATGGTGTCGTTGATGTATTATCATCGGGGAAATACTACAAATACGAACCATTTATTCTTGGTACGTACGTTTTTGGTAATAATTTACTATACATTTTTCTTAAAAATTTAGAACTAATTTATATTTCAATACGTACGATGTATCAGCATCTCAAGCAGATCAAGTTTGTTATATTCCCTATCCACACACAAAATCATCATCAAAACATACATGGCTCAATGTTTTGAAAGTTAATCCAAGATCTAACATTTTAAGGAAATACAAAAACAAAGACGAGATTGGCCGTTCACCGGAAATACAAAAACAAAGACAAATTTGTGTGACTGATTTGCGACTGCGGTTCACCTGTAGTCGCAAAACAGTCACAAATTTTTGTGACTGATTTGCGACTGCGGTTCACCTGTAGTCGCAAATCAGTCACAAAAATTTGTGACTGTTTTGCGACTGCGTTTCTCCTGTAGTCGCAAAACAGTCACAATATTTTGTGACTGATTTGCGACTACGGTTCACCTGTAGTCGCAAAACAGTCACAAAAAACAGTGACTGATTTGCAACTGCGGTTCTACCGTAGTCGCAAATGAGTCACAAAAATTTGCAACTGTTTTGCGACTACAAATTTAGCAACCACAACCGTAGTCGCAAAACAGTAGCAAAATTTGTTACGGAAATTCAGTGGCAAATTAGTCGCAAAAAAAGCGACCACGGTTGTGGTCACAAATTAGTCGCAAAATAACCACTATGCCCGTGGTCGCAAATCAGTCGCAAAATTGCGATTGATTTGCGACTAATTTTTTTGCGACTATTATTTTGTGACCATCATATCAAAAAGTAGTAAATTATTTGCGATACTTTAACCATTTTCAATATTTTCTTGTGTTTTAAGATCAAGATAACATACTCTGTTTGGCTTAATTCGTAATGTCTGGTGGTCACTGCTACCGTAAATAGCTTTCACACTATCATGTCTTTATCATGCACTACGTCAGTTTTCAACCTTTGTTCAAAGAGTGACAAAAGACTGAGATACATAGTTTGAGCTTTGTGTTCTCCTGTTTGACTTTCTTTTTCTTTTTTTCTTTTTTTTTTGTTCTCCAGATTTTTTTTTTTGCTTTTTTGTATTGTTTTTTTGTAACAGGACGTGAGACAGTTTCATCACTTGATTTCTCAGAATCAGCTCTATGATATGTCACTCCATGAAACCTATATTGAGAGTCATAGATGACGACATGACAGGTAGCTCTTTTTCATGAAGCGAGTGATCCAAACTAAATCAAAACTTTATATGCTCCTTGATCAGCACACAATCCAGTCTTACAGGTTTTAAAGCAGAGTCATCTCTCGCAAACACCAATTGCAACTCTTCGGAGATATTCAAATCCAACAATCGAGGCTCCATATGTGATGAACAAATATTTAAATCTTCTATGCTCATCGAGTTCAATAGCAGTAATCGTACCCGGATTGGTTTTCTGAACGGATTACAAATATGCAAGCAATTTGTCATATCCATCTTTGGCTATTCCCCTTACCAATTCTTGAGCATGTATTAATGATATGTATGCAGTCGTATAATCCATAGAAATACCAAACATTACCTTCATTGAGTCTTTGATGTGTTTTGGAGTAATTCCATCAATTATTCCTACTCGCTCCATAAACATCTGAGCAATGTATCTTGGAGTACTTTGTCTATGGCCATTCAACTTGTCCGTTACTGAATAAGATATGTATGATCATACACATACTTAGTCACCCAAAACGTGTTAGATTCACTAGATTTGACCACAGCTCGAACCTTCCATCCGCAATCTTTGAAGCGACATATTATCACATACAACTGCTTCGATTACTTATAAACCTTGAAACCGAATTGCTGTATAATCGACATCATACGCAAATGTGATACCAAATCAGCCTTGCAAGGAAAACTTTGGTTCACATATATATTTTCAACACATGCCAGTGTTAACCTTTGTCGTTGCTCGCAACTTCCTTTTTTTAGATCTTCAACACTAAAACTCAATTTATTATCATCTTCATCACTATCTTCATTTTTCAATTCATAAAAATCTTCAATATAATGAAAATATTTCAAATCATTCAACATATTCATTAAATATTTCATTTAAATTATTTCATAACTCAATAATTTTTGTTATTTTAGGATAATACCACATATATCATAACACAATTGGTAATTTAACATTTAACAAAATCTATAAAAAATTTGTTAAAAATTTATTTTATTTAATACAAAAATTTCCTTTATATGAATTAAATATCTAACAATTTTAAATTATAAAAAAAAAAATTCAAATGACATATTAGTCTCAAAATTTTAAAATTCTAAAATTAAATATTTAGATTATAAAAAAAAAAACAAATATTAAATTTGAAAAATACTTTAAGATAATTTTGTGGATTCGTTCTCTATGGATTTTTAAATTTTTGAGTATTTTATAAAGAATTTCAATTCTTATTGTTAAATTTATTTTTATTTTTTTTTATATTTTTCTATTAAATTAAATAATTGTAAAATTTTATTTATTTGTATTTCTTATATTTAATTATTAGTCATGTACTTTGGTAATTACTTAATTTTTGTGTAGAATTGAAATCATTTCGATAATTAATATGTTAGTATCTTTTCAATATTGATATTAATCAAAAAATATGTCATTATGGTGTAAATTAACAATGCTTGGTAATCTTTATGATATTTCAGTCAATGTCAATCTGTACCAAATTTGGTATTGATTTTGAATAAATATCATTTTTTTTGGTATTTTCAAAATTTCATTGCATAAATAATTTCATTATGTCATATATGTGCCATTACTCAAGGAGCAAAAATAATCAGTTTAGAATGATCATTTTAACTAGGTGATCAATTAGACATGTCCGCACTAAATCATCTTTAACTTTTGATATAGAGTTTAGAATGACACGAATTCAAGGACCACGTTAAACTAGCTCAATTTTCTGTATTGTGACAATATTTGACACTGAAATTGCTATGACAAAGTCTCAAAGTAATCCAATATATCTCAAAATGCTGAGAATGACACGAATCCAATGCCCACATTAAGCTAGTTCAATTATCTATATTGTGACAAAATTTGAGTCAAAACTAGATACGAAAAAGCGTCCAAGTAAAGTTGGGAAAAAGACATGTCAAGCCCATAGATAAAGTTGGGAAAAAGAATACAATCTACGAAAATAAAGTTTGTCGCATACCTATCGTACGCTAAAACATACAAGATGAAAATATTTGTTACAGATGTGACATGAAAGGACATTGTTCTCGTAGATGTCGTACACCAACACATTTGGTTGTAGCATAAAGTGATCAATAAATCGTACACATTTTAACTCAATAGTTTCAAGGTTGTTCTTCATCTTCGGTCGTCGAATTGCCTCGTTTTAATATTAACCGTTTGTTTCTTGATGTAAGTTTAATTTTTCTTTTTATTTATTTTATATTTAATATTATAATACATTTTTAATACTATTTTTTTTGTTTTTATTGGAAGTATTATTTTCTAAGGATCGTCTTCTAGGACTCGGGAGAGTTGCAGATACCAATGGTGCAACATATGCGGCTGGAAACGAGGAGAATGCACAGCTAAAACAAAAATGGCGTATATGGAGATAGAGATGACGAAGCTTAAAAATATTGTAAATATGATGAAAACCAAGTTTCCCGATGACTTTTTTCTCTTTGTTCTCCTCCTGCTTCTCCAATGTAATTTGTAGATTTAAAATAATTAAAAAATTATGATATTTATAATTAGAAATATTATTTTTATTAATTGTTTTAATATTTTTTAAATATTTTTAAAAAATTAATTAAATTTAATATAATTATTAATTGTTTTAATATTTTTAATAAATATGTTTTTTTAAAAATATTTACTGAATAATTTTAAAAAATAATTATTTTAATTTTTTTCCATTATTTGGTTATTTCCGACGGATGCAGTCGTCGGAAATTACCGATGGAACCGCGTCCGTCGGAAATATAATTTCATCGCGATGATGTCGGTTAACTCTCGACGGATGAAAACCATCGGGATACACCATCGGTTGACATTCCCGATGGCAACGGTCATCAGAAAACGTCGACAGCCTGACTGACTAAATCCATCGCAAATACATGAATTTCCGACGGAATGAACCCATCGCATATCCGTCGGTATTTGCCGACGGCTTGAACCCATCGTATATTCGTCGGAAGTTTCCAACGGTAACCTTTATCGCCAAGCCATCGGGAATTCCCGAGCAGTTCCCAACGGAAATTGATTTCCGATGAAATAGTTCCGACGGACATTTGTTGTCGGAAAGTACACGAGAATTAATATTCCCGACGGATTGCCGACGAAATTCATCGTCGAAAATTTGGTGTTTTCATGTAGTGAACCAACAAGTATGTCATCAATAACTAAGAAATGTATCATCCATAACCAATAAATATATCATAAATAATCAATAAATATGATATTATTAACCAATACGTTTCATCAATAAACAATAAGTATGCTATCAATAACCAATAAGTTTATGATTAACGAATAAATTTGTCATCATTAACAAATAAATCTATCATCTATAACTAAAAAAATATGTTAACAAGTATGCCATCAAAGTATTATTTAGAGCATAATGTCAATAAATCTTTCATTATGGAGCACTCATAAAATAAATCTTCCAATAATAATCAAGAAGTGATTTATTAGTAATCATTAAATCTACCATCAATAACTAATAAATATGTCATCAATAACCAATAATTTTATAATCAATAATAAGTAAATCTGACATCAATAACTAGTAAGTATATCATCATTAACCAATAAGTATGTCATTAATAACTAATATGCAATATGTCACGTATTGTCCGCACAAGTTGACATGTGTTAAATATAGTAACCTAGTCAAACTACATATAATTTCAAACAATTGAAAAAGAAATTTTAGGACTTCCCATGTGTATGGCTACTCATCGTGTCAAATGTTGTCATTTATAAGATTTTAATCAAGGAGCACCAATGATCAGTTAAGAATGATCAGTTTAACTAGCCGATTAACTTGACTTGTCTGCACTAAATCGTCCGTAACTTTTAATGTAGAGTTTAGAATGACAAGAATCCAACACCTACGTTAAGCTAGCTCAATTTTCTATATTTTGACAACATTTGAGTCTTAAATAGCTGCGCAAGGCCTCCAAGTAATCCAATCTATCCCAAACTGCTTCATTTATATGTCCTTACTCAATGAGCAGTAATGATTAGTTAAGAATGATTATTTTAACTAGCTGATCAACTTGACATATCTACACTAATTAATCTTTAACTTTTGATTTAGAGCTGTAAATGACATGAGTCCAACACCCAAGTTAAGCAAGCTCAATTTTCCATATAGTGACAACAATTGATACTGAAAGAGCTACTACAAAGCCTCCAAATATTCCAATGTGTCCGAAACTGCGTGGTGCCACCCATTATGCTTCATTTATAAGCCTTTACTGAAGGAGCACCAATGATCAGTTTAGAATGATCACTTTAACAGGCCGATCAACTTGACATGTCCGCACTAAATCATCAATAACTTTTGATTTAGAATTCAAAATGACACGAATCCAATGCCCACATTAAACTAGCTCAATATTCAATATTGTGATAACATTTGAAACTAAAAGAGCTATTACAAATCCTCCAAGTAATCCGATGAATTCCAAAGTGCCGGATCTCATGCATTATGCTCATTAGTAAACCTTTGCTCAATGAGCACCAATAATCAGTTTATAATGATCAATTTAACTAACTGATAAGGACCAATGATCACTTTAGAATAATCATTTTAATTAACGGATCAAATTGACATGTGAGCACTGAATCTTCTTTAAATTTTGATTTAGAGCTCAAACTGATATGAATCCAATGCCCATGTTAAGCTAGCTTCACTTTCCATATTGTGACAACATTTAAGACTGAAGATTCTACGATAAAGTCTCAAAGTAATACAATGTATCCCAAACTGCGTGATACCATGAATTATGCTTCATTTATAAGCATTTGCTCAAAGAGCACCAAAGATTAGTTCAGAATGATCATTTTAACTGGCCGATCAACTTGACATATGCGCACTAAATCATCTCTAACTTTTGATTTAGAGTTTAAAATGACACGAATCCAACGCCCACATTAAGCTAGCTCAATTTTCTATATTTTGGCAAAATTTAAGACCAAAATAGCTATGACAAAGACTCCAAGTAATCCAATCTATCCCAAACTGCGTGATGCCATGCATTATGCTTCATTTATAAGCCTCTACATAGGAACACCAATGATAAGTTTAGAATGATCATTTTTACTAGCTGATCAACTTGACATTTTCGCACAAAATAATCTTTAACTTTTTTTTGAAGCTCCAAATGACATGAATCTAAGGCCCACGTTAAGATAGCTCAATTTTCGATATTGTCAAAACATTTGAGACTGAAAGAGCTATGACACAGCCTTTAAGTAATCCAATGTATCCCAAACTGCGTGACGCCATGCATTATGCTTAATTTATAAGCTTTTAATCAAGGAGCACAATGATCAGTTTAGAATGATCAGTTCAACTGGCCGATCAACTTGACGTGCAGCAAATCGTCCGTAACTTTTGATGTAGAGTTCAGAATGACAAGAATTCAACACCCACGTTAAGCTAGCTCAATTTTTCATATTTTGACAACATTTGAGTCTGAAATAGCTACGCAAGGCCTCCAAGTAATCCAATCTATCCCAAACAGCTTCATTTATACGCCCTTACTCAATGAGCACCAATGATCAGTTTAAAATGATCATTTTAACTAGCTGATAAACTTGACATGTATGCACTAAATCTTCTTTCACTTTTGATTTAGAGCTCTAAATGACATGAGTCCAACGTCCAAGTTAAGCAACCTCAATTTTCCATATAGTGACAACAATTGATACTGAAAGAGCTGCTACAAAGCCTCTAAGTAATCCAATGTGTCCGAAACTATGTGGTGCCACGAATTATGCTTCATTTATAAGCCTTTACTCAAGGAGCACCAATGAACAGTTTAGAATGATTAACTTGACTTGTCTGCACTAAATCATCCGTAACTTTTTTTTTAGAATTCAGAATGACACGAATCCAATGCCCACATTAAACTAGCTCAATTTTCTATATTGTGACAACATTTGAGACTAAAAGAGCTACGACCAATCCTCCAAGTAATCCAATGTATTCCAAACTGCAGGATGCCATGCATTATGATTCATTTTGTAAACCTTTTTTTATGCTCAAAATGACATTAATCTAAGGCCCACGTTAAGAGAGGTTTTGTCGTAGCTATTGGTGATGCTTGAGTAAAGGCCTATAAATTAAGCATAATGCATGGCATCACGTAGTCTAGGATACATTGGATTACTTGGATGCTTTGTTGTAACTCTTTCAGTCTCAAAAGTTGTTAGAATATGGAAAATTGAGCTAGATTAACGTGGGCGTTGGGTTCATGTCTTTTTGAGCTCTAAATCAAAAGTTAAGATGATTTAGTGCGGACATATCAATTTGATTGGCCATTTAAAATGATTATTCTAAAATGATCATAGGTGCTCGTGAATGAAGACTTATAAACCAAGCATAATGCGTGGCATCACGCAGTTTACAAATTGGATTACTATGAGGCTTTGTTGTAGCTGTTTCAATCTCCAATCTTGTCACAATATAGAAAATTGAGCTTGCTTAACGTGGGCAATGGATTTGTGTCATTCTGAACTCATTTTGGGACATAACGTGCTCCTTGAGTAAAGGCTTATAAATGAAGCATAATGCACGGCATAACGCATTTTGGGATAGATTGGATTAATTAGATGCTTTGTCGTAGCTATTTTGGTCTTAAAAGTTGTCATAATATGGAAACTTTAGCTAGTTTAACATGGGCGTTGGATTCGTGTCATTTTGAGCTCTAAATCAAAAGTTAATGACGATTTATTGCATACATGTCAAGATAATCCGCTAGTTAAAATGATCATTCTAAACTGATCATCGGTGCTTTTTTAGTAAAGGCGTATAAATGAAGCATAATGTATAACATCAGGCCGTTTGGGATAGGTTGGATTGCTTGAAGGATTTATCGTAGCTATTTTGATCTTAAATTTTGTCAAAAGAAGTTTGAGCGAGCTTAACGTGGGTGTTGGATTCGTGTAATTTTGAACTCTAAATCAAAACTTAGGAACGATTTAGTGCAAACATGTCAAGTTGGTCGCCAAGTTAAAATAATCATTCTAAACTGATCATTGGTGCTCCTTGAATGAAGGCTTATAACTGAGGCATAAAGCATGACATCACGTAGTTTGGGATACACTTGATTAATTGGAGGCTTTGACGTAGCTCTTTCCATCTCAAATATTTTCACAATATGGAAAATTGAGTTAGATTAACGTGGGCATTGGGTTCATGTAATTTTGAGCTCTAATCAAAAGTTAAATATGATTTATTGCAGACATGTCAAGATGATCAGCTAGTTAAAATGATTATTTTAAAGTGATCATTGGTGCTCATTGAGTAAAGGCGTATAAATGAATCAAAATGCATAGCATAACACAGTTTGGGATAGATTGGATTGCTTGAAGGCTTTGTCGCAACTATTTCGATCTTAAATTTTGTCACAAAAAAATTGAGAGAGCTTAACAGAGGTGTTGGATTCCTGTCATTTTGAACTGTAAATCAAATGTTTCAAACGATTTAGTGCAGAGATCTCAAGTTGATTGCCAAGTTAAAATGATCATTGGTGCTCCTTGATTAAAGGCTTATAAATGAAGCAAAATGGATGACATCACGTAATTTGGGATACATTGGTACTTATAGGCTTTGTTGTAGATCTTTCCATCTCAAATATTATCACAATATAGAAAATCGAGCTAGCTTAACGTGGGTATTGGATTCGTGTAATTTTGAACTCTAAATCAAAAGTTAGGTACAATTTAGTGTGGACATGTCAAGTTGATCAACTACTTAAAATGATCATTCGAAATTCATCATTATTGCTCCTTGAGTAAAGGCTTATAACTTAAGCATAATGAATGGTATCACGCAGATTGGGATAGATTGGATTACTTGGAGGCTTTATCGTAGTTGTTTTGATCTTAAATTTTGTCACAATATATAAAATCGAGCTAGCTTAACATGGGTGTTGGACTCATGTCGTTTTGAACTCTAAATAAAAAGTTACTGACGATTTAGTGCAGACATGTCAAGTTGATCAGCCAATTAATATGATTATTCCAAACTTATCATTTGTGCTCCTTTTTAAAGACTTATAAATAAAGCATAATGCATGGCATCACGCAGTTTGGGATACATTGGATTACTTAGAGGCTGTGACGTAGCTCTTTCATTCTCAAATGTTGTGACAATATCCAAAATTGAGCTATCTTAACGTGGGCGTTAGATTCATTTTGAGCTTCAAAAAAAATTAAAGATGGTTTTGTACGGACATGTCAAGTGGATCAGCTGGTTAAAGTGATCATTCTAAACTTATCATTGGTGTTCCTAAGAAGAGCTTATAAATGAAGCATAATAAATGGCATCACACAGTTTGGGATAGATTAGATTACTAGGAGACTTTCTCGTAGCTATTTCGGTCTTAAATTTTATCACAATATACAAAATTGAGCTAGCTTAACGTGGACGTTGGATTCGTGTCATTCCGAACTCTAAATCAAAAGTTAGAGATGATTTAGTGCATGCATGTTAAGTTGATCATTTTGAACTATTCATTTGGTGCTCGTTGAGTAAGGGCTTATAAATGAAACATAATTCATGGCATCACACATTTTGGGATACATTGGATTACTTTGAGGTTTTGTCGTAGAATTTTCAGTCTTAAATATTGTCACAATACGGAAAGTTGAGCTAGCTTTACATGGGCGTTGGATTCATGTTAGTTTGAGCTCTAAATCAATTGTTAAAGACGATTTAGTGCTGACATGGCAAGTTGATCAGCTAGTTAAAATGATTATTCTAAAGTGATCATTGGTGCTAATTGAGTATAGGGATATAAATGAAGCATGCATGGCATCACGTAATTTGGATAGATTGGATTTCTTGGACTCTTTGTCATAGCTATTTTGGCTTTAAATTTTATCACAATATAGAATATCGAGTTAGCTTAATGTGGACGTTGGATTCGTGTCATTCTGAACTCTAAATTAAAAGTTAGTGACCATTTAGTGCAGACATGTCAAGCTTATCAGCTAGTTAAATTGATCATTCTAAACTGATTATTGGTGCTTATTGAGCAAAAGTTTACAAATGAAGCATAATGCATGGCATCCTAAAGTTTGGAATACATTGGATTACCTTGAGGCTTTGTTGTAGCTCTTTTAGTCTCAAATGTTGTCAAAATATAGAAAATTGAGCTAGTTTAATGTGGGCATTGGATTCGTGTCATTCGAAACTTTAAATCAAAAATTACGGACGATTTTGTGCAGACATGTCAAGTTGATCGGCCAGTTAAAATGATCATTCTAAACTGATTGTTGGTGCTCCTTGAGTAAAGGCTTATAAAGGAAGCATAATGCATGGCATCACCTTGTTGGGATACATTGGATTATTCTCAGGCTTTTTCGTAGATATTTCGGTCTCAAATGTACTCACAATATAGAAAATTGAGCGAGACTAATGTGGGAGTTGGATTCATGTCATTCTGATCTCTAAAACAAATGTTAAAGATGATTTAATGCAGAGATGTCAAGTTGATCAGCTAGTTTAAATGATCATTCTAAAGTGATCATTGGTGCTCACTGAGTACATGATGCATGGCATCACACAATTCGGGATCGATTGGATTATTTGGAGACTTTGTTGTAGCTATTTTGGTCTTAAATTTTGTCAGAATACAGAATATTGAACTAGCTTAACGTGGGCGTTGGATTCTTGTCATTCTGAACTCTAAATCAAAACTTAGTAACGATTTAGTGTGGACATGCCAAGTTTATCAGCTGGTTAAATTGATCATTCTAAACTGATCATTGATTTTCATTGAGCAAAGGCTTACAAATGAAGCATAATGTATGCATCCAGCAAGTTGGGATACATTACATTACTTGGAGGCTTTGTCGTAGCTATTTCAATCTCAAATATTGTCACAATATAAAAATTGACCTAGATTAATATAGGCATTGGATTCGTGTCATTTTGAGCTCTAAATCAAATTTTAAAGACGATTTGGTGCAGACATGTCAATTTGATCAACTAGTTAAAATGATCATTCAAATTGGTTTTTAATCTATTTTAGTGCGTAGACCTAAAATATTTACATCTGTTAAAATTACAGAACGCTGGATCTAAAAATGATCAAATTCATGATTGGTAGAGGAAAGCCTTTACCCATCACAGATAAAAAATCGCCCAGAGCATATTTATATGTTTTCTTTAAACATATATCCAAGAAAGAGGATTTTGTTTAAATATTTTTTTTAAAAAAATTTCTTACCGCAAACTCTATAAAATATTTGTTTTGCCTCTAAGCAGTTACGATTGTCCAACTATAATACGGGCCCTCAAATGTATTTTTTAAAATTTTTGCAATTTGATGGGTAATAGCCCCGTTATCGCGGTCAAACCTAATATTTCAATTATACAGAGAAATTTTAATTTATATTAATATTTTATTAAAATTATAATATATTTATTAAAAATTAAAAAATTAAAAAAATCATTACCACATTGAATTTGGTGCCATTTGTGGAGATAACACTATCAAATACTGCACGCGTCCCGGAGTTTGTAACAAACTATCAAAAGTGATTGTTTGTTCCTCCGTTCCCGTTTTGCAATCGGGAATTTCTTCCGCCTCTTGTTCATCCGATTACTGAAACCATGGAGGTGTTTGGGTTTCAGGAACGTAGTGAGGGGTAAATGTATATTGCAGAGGGAGGCGGGATGCCGCTCTATTAGCGGATGATGAAGGGTTCGAGGAGGCCGAAGAGGTTGCATGGCCGGAAGACGATGGGATAGATTGTCTTCCACGACCTCTCAACGACCCCAATAGAACACTGCATATTTGCGACTGATTTGCGACCTCTCATCAAAATTTGAGAATGTGGTAGCAAATCAGTTGAAAATTTGCGACTGATTTGCGACTATATTTAATTTTTGTGACTGAAATGCCACGACATTGTCAATTTGTGGAAGTGCATGAATTAACCTATGATCATATATCAAAAATTAAACTTAATTAGTATTTCCAAATTAATAAATAGATTATAATATACATGTCAAATAATTAATTAAACATACATAATCCCTAACCCATATGTGGAACTCTTCCTCTCTTTTCGATGAAATGTCATCTTCTGAAAGATATGGATACGTACATCAAATATGATCTTCAAACATGTTAAAAAAGTAAATATTAAAAATTAATATATATTTCTTAATACAATGAACTGAAAATGTAATAAATGCAATTAATTGTTTTCATATACCTCTCTAGTGGCCGAAAATATTCACAATTTCGTAATACATATGCATGTACATATTTATATTCTTTTTCGAAGAGCCATATTTTTTTACATTTACCACTTGGATGACCCATGTGCGTAAATATATCCGGTACTCCGGGATCCGGATATACAGGCACATCACATTCATCGAATCTTGTAGACCTGCTTATATATATTATATTACTTACATTCATATATATATATAATAAAATAATTCATTTATAAACATAACAATTAATTTGGGTTACCTGTTTTTCGTGCGTATGTGTGCAGCAAAGTAATGTTCCGAGAAGTAAAATATCTCATCATTCACATATAATTCAACAATCGACCATGCAGCATATCGTTTGTTCTTCGCCTTGTTTTTTAGTTTTTTAAAAAACTTTTCAAATGGATACATCCACCTATATTGCACAGGTCTACCAAGTTCAGCTTCGTATGGTAGATGTATAGGAAGATGCTCCATGACGTCAAAAAATGAAGGCGGAAAGATCTTTTCCAAATTGCACAAAATTATGACTATGTTTTCTTTCAGAATTCGAACACGGTTTTGTTGTAGTGATCTGGAGCATAAATCACGGAAAAATCCTCTAATCCATATATATATATATATATATATATATATATATATTAATTACCATCGATAATTAATTAATTAGTAGATGCAATTATTATTAATTTACGTATTTCCAATTAAAAATATATTTATTACTATATTTACCTGATAATGATAGATGAACGTTCCGTGGTAAAAGCTCTTCAAATATAAAAGGGAGAAGTCTTTCCATAAAAATATGACTGTCATGGTTTTTATGTCCGAGAACTTTAGTCCATCCATATCCACAAATTTGCCACTGATTTGCAACCGCATGTTTTTTTGTTTGAATAAATTAACAGTGTTCGCAAATCAATGGCAAATTTGCCACTGATTTGAGACCACAATGTTTTTTTCGAATAAATTAACTATGGTCGCAAATCAGGGGCAAATTTGCCACTGATTTGCAACCACGAATTAATTTAATGGGAGTTTGAAAGTTTTTGATTCTCACCAAATTATTTGGTGCTCGCAAATGAGTCGCAAATTTGCGTCTGATTTGCGACCACATCATTAATTTTGAAGTTCGCCACTGATTCTATAAATACATGATGGTTTTCTCTCATTTTTCACAATTCAAACATTCCTAGTTTTCAAAACCTCTCTAAACATTATAAAATCTCTCCCAATCCAAAAAACCACTCTAAACATTATAAAATCTAGGACGAAAACCTGTAGTCGTGACAATTGAGGCTTTATTGTAGAGACACAATGACTATGCTCTTGTTACTTCAAATTTTAGAATGTATTAAGTTTCAAATATTAACACATAAAATATGAAATAAACATCAATATCAAAGTATCTACATCACAAATCTAATACATACTCAATATACTTTTAAAATTATTAAAATATTTTTGCAAATGGTTTTGCTCAAAAAGTAACATAACATGACCATATTTTAAGGCATATGAAGTAAAGTTGATGATTTTACTTTTTCTTACACTAAATATGATTTATTATATTTTTTTATAGATAAAAATTGTATATTTCCACACACAATATTTATAAAATAGCTATACGATGCACTTTTGTTTCTAAATAACCTCAAATATATTTATAATAACTCTATTTGAACTATATAGTTTATGTATTAAGATATATTAAATTAAAATTTGTGGGAGATAGAGTTTTAATACGTGGGACAATCAGTTTCTAACTAACTTGATAACATATTTTTAAAAGTTCAAAAATCTAAAACGATCAATTGAACAGTTTTTATCTTTCATTTATAACAAGATAAGTTATCGAAATAGTAGCTATTTTGTAACACAAATATAAATATGACAAGTCCAGCTTTAACAACTTCACATCATAAAATAAAAATGCAAAATATTTAGTTTTATCTACCCTTTTATCTCAATTAAATAAATTTCTATCACTCAAATGAGGACACTTATTTCGGTTTTAACTATTTTTATTCTGGTTTCATTATGTAATCTTACTTGTTTGTTAACATGTTACAAAAATATTTTGTAGCATTTTTGAAATATTAATTTTAGCTTTCTTTAAACATTTATAAGTGCATCAAATATTTTAAACAAAGTAGTTTCAGATGAGAGAACTCATTCTTACGTTTCACCAATGAGCGCTATGGGTAAATTTTATAGCCAAGATAATCTTCCACCACACGAGCATCTTAAAATCAATCCCGCGGATTTTGTTTGGTGTTGTCATTTATGTAGAAATCACTGTTCAGAAAAAGGAAAAGACTTTCTTAAATGTATGAGTTTCATGTGCATTTGTGAAGGTGAAAAATTCCCTATACACAAATAAACCAGACAAAATAACAGTATTTTATTTATAATTTTTACTTTATTCATATGTTATATATGATTATGTTTCATTATAATGCAAAATATTTATGTATCAGTCGATCGAAATTAGGTAGAAAGTTATTGAGTATATAGCTCTACACTTATCGAACCAACTTAATGATTTATTTATTAATTTGGCTTTCAAAATTAGACGTTGAAGTAACGTATTTTTAATCACTGCTAAACTCTAAACTAATTTAAAATGAGGTTATAGAATTAAGTGGATCGATTTAAAAGCTAAGAATATTTCTAACAGTTATTGAAATTTCGATTGGTTAAAAAATTGGAAGAGATCTACAAATTGTAAAAAGGCTAATCTGCAAAGACACAACAGTTTGTGATTGGTGGAGCTTTTTCGTTCCAAGAAGTTTGGATCTTTTTTGAAATCACAATTCTGCGAACCTTTCAATTTTTATGTTTTTAGTTTTTTGGTGACATAACCCTTTCAAATAAAAATAATTCAATATTTTAACAAAAAAACAAAAACAATCCAAAGAGAGTTTAAAGTATTATTTGGATCAAACACATTATTTCTCTTTCATGTATGTGAGGCCTTTCCATCGAAAAATCAGTTTTTTCTAAATTAAGGGGTTCGCCAAATTGAGTAGTCAAAATTGAACATAAGCATATATGGATTTTGAATTCTTCCTTCACTTAATCATTATAATAAACATATGCGTCGTGAATCCCTATTTTTCTAAGTATCCACTTTCCCATATGTCTAGTTATCTTATATAGTAAAACGAATCATGTTAGGAATTAATATAGAACCCTTAGATATGACTTTACGATAGTGGAACTATCAAAGTTTGCATTACCAAGGAAACAAGTAGATTTTTACAATAATCAATTTAGGTGAGCAAAAACTTGAATTTGTGATGCAAAATTGTTAGAAATAACGTGAATAACATTGATTGATATTGGATAATAGGGATTGATTTGATTTTCACATTAAAGTTTATAAGAACAAAATATTCAGAGACTAGTTTTTTGTAATTTCAAAAAAATCCGAAAATCAATATTCATTTCAAAAATTTGATATTATACTTATTTATTGAATTTTTCTATTCTAAATGTCTCTCGAGTAGCCATCCCCAAGGGAAAACGGCCGATTTCATCATAAACTTATGGTTTTAGGATTATATATACACAAACTATTACGCAATGCCGATATATACATGAACTAGCTTTAATTTTGAATTTAACCCACAAATTTTAAAATCGCGGTTAATTCCACCAAACAGATGGTTTCTGTGTAAATTTCCGTCAAACGTGCTGACGTGTCTGCCACGTCGGTTTTCCAAAACGACGTCGTTTTGGTTTTTTTTCTTCAAAAAATTATAGTTTAAAACGACGTCGTTTTGGACTTATTTTTTTTCAAAAAATCATATCAGCCCTTGTCTGGCATGTGAGGTCAAGGAGGTTCTTGATGTTCAGATAATTAACTCCCTGCGAGATCCAAAATTGAAACCATTAGATCAAATATCTAAACTGAAAAAGTTAGCACAAACGTAGATGTTAAATCCATATCGGAATCTTGTTTAGTTGTTTGAGGTCGATTTTATATGAACAACGAAAAAACCCCAAATCGATTTCAATTCTACGCGACTTCAATTTCAGGAGAATAAAAAAACATTTAATTCAATTCATGGTGGATTCTTTAAGAATCCCTAACAATTTTTGTCTCACGCGACTTCAATTTCTGAAAGAAACCTCTAAATCAATGTAGGGGAAAAAAGCGACGAAACCCTAATTTCCCAAAATAAAAATCAGAAAAAGTTAACTGAAATGGAACGGAGATAGTGAGAAGAAACAAACCAGAATAAGTTCAAAGAGCGTGGCCTGATCGATTCTCATGAACTCGGCATCCCAGGCTTTGAGGTCCTCGTCGGAGGTACCACCATCAACGGCATCGCTTTTGGATGCAACAGCCTCGACATGCTTCTTGCAGTACTCGATCACCTTCGCGAGGATCTTGCTCGTGACGTTCGGAAGCGGGACTCCATTATCGACGCAGTCGTCCTCAACCATGTGCGCTATGGTCTGCGACTCAAGAGCTACCGCTTCGTCAACCTCAAAAGATTCGCCATCGGAGCTCTTCAACACAATCTTCTTCGACATCTTTACAGAAAACGGAGAAGATCTGGAGAATTATCTCTTGAAGAAATTTGAGGAGAGATGAATAAAGGAAAGAAAGTAAGCGTCGGTATATATAAAATTCCCTAATCTTGAAAGTCGGTCGAATGGTTAGAAAGTCATCGCAAGATTAGCAAATTAGGAAATATAAATATAAAACGACATTGGCTACGATTTTAAAAAAATTACACTTTCGAAAGCCTTATTTTGGTCGATCTCTTTTTTGGTCGATCTTATAAAATTAATTATATTTTTCTGAAAAAAACAAGTCCAAAACGACGTCGTTTTGGACTATAATTTTTTGAAAAAAAAACCAAAACGACGTCGTTTTGGACAACCGACGTGGCAGACACGTCAGCACGTTTGATGGAAAAATACACAGAAACCGTCTATTTGGTGGAATTAACCACGATTTTAAAAATTGTGGGTTAAATTCAAAATGAAAGCTAGTTCATGTATATATCGGCATTGCGTAATAGTTTGTGTATATATAATCCTAAAACCATAAGTTTATGATGGAATCGGCCGTTTTCCCCATCCCCAACATTGATAATTTTGTTAAGTTGATAAAATCTCAATTTTCTAATTTTTTTAATGAGAAATTTAAGTTTTTTTTTATGAAGTATGAAACTTGGCAACGATGTCTATTTGAGCTCATAGAACCTACATAGAAAATGAAAAGTAGAAGAGGAAAGAGGGGCAAAAAGAATTTTCAGTGATATAATGAGCCCATGAAATATGATATGCTTTGACGATGTTGACTATTTAGGAGAAACAATAACGTGTCTAGTTTAGTCAAGATCTATAGGTAGGGAGGAGCAGAAAAGCGATACTCCTTTTGATTAAGTTGATGGCATGTATGGTATGAGTAACTATGGAAAGACTATAAGGCCTGATGTTTATTTTAGAGATGTAGTAGACGAGGTCACTATCTTGTCCACTTTATATATTAGAAATCTCAGTGATCGAGACGATGTAATATATCTTATAAAGTGTATTAAGTTTCAAATATTAACACATAAAATACGAAATGAACATAATTGTCAAAGTATCTACATCACAAATCTAATACATACTCAATATACTTTTAAAATTATTAAAATAGTTTTGCAAATCGTTTTGCTCAAAAACTAACATAACATGGCCATATTTTAAGGCATATGAAGTAATGTTGATGATTTTACTTTTTCTTACACTAAATATGATTCATTATCTTTTTCTTATAGATAAAAATAGTATATTTTTGCACAGAATATTTATAAAATAGCTATACGATGCACTTTTGTTTCTAAATAACCTCAAATGTATTTATAATAACTCTATTTGAACTATATAGTTTATGTATTAAGATATATTAAATTAAAATTTGTACGAGATATAGTTTTAACACCTGGAACAATAAGTTTCTAACAAACTTGATAACATATTTTTAAAAGTTCAAAAGTCTAATACGATCAATTGAACAGTTTTCATTTTTCATTTATAACAAGATAAGTTACCGAAATAGTAGCTATTTTGTAAGACAAATATAAATATGACAAGTCTAAGTTTAACAACTTTGCATCATAAAATAAAAAGGCAAAATATTTAGTTTTATCTACCCCTTTATCTCAATTTAATAAATTTCTATCACTCAAATGAGGACACTTATTTTGGTTTTAACTATTTTTATTCTGGTTTCATTATGTAAGCTTACTTGTTTGTTAATATGTTACAAAAAATATTTTGTAGCATTTTTGAAATATTAATTTTAGTTTTCTTTAAACATTTATAGGTACATCAAATATTTTAAGCAAAGTAGTTTCAGATGAGAGAACTCATTCTTACGTTCCACCAATGAGCGCTATGGGTAAATTTCATAGAAAAGATAATCTTCCACCACACGAGCATCTTAAACTCAATCCCGCAGATTTTGTTTGGGGTTGTCATTTATGTAGAAATCATTGTTCAGAAAAAGGAAAAGACTTTCTTAAATGTATGAGTTTCATGTGTATTTGTGAAGGTGAAAAATTCCCCATACACAAATAAGCGAGACAAAATAACAATATTTTATTTATAATTTTTACTTTATTCATATGTTATATACGATTATGTTTCATTATAATGCAAAATAATTTATGTGTCAGTTGATCGAAATTAGGTAGAAAGTTATTGAGTATATAGCTCTACAATTATCGAACCTTCAAGTAATATAGTAACAATCGGCCGAGTAAATATCAAATTCGATATTTCCAATTTCTTGTGCCTAAAAGTAAAAAAATTGTAAATTAATAATTTAAAAATTTTCAAATAATAATAAATAAAATTAATATAATAATTAATTTACCAATTGATCAGCTCGTTTCAAAAAACTAGTCGATCCGGAATTGTGAATATAAATGCTTTTGCCTCCTCGGTCGCTGTTCTGGTTTCACGAATTAGTTCTCGAGATGACCTCAGCCCTGGAAGATTCCCAATAACGAATAAAGTCGTTCCAAACTGACTCATTCAATCTTCTTGGTTTATCTTTTCCCTCTTTCTATTTTTGTTTCCACTCGTTCATGTGGTGGGAAAATTGTACTGCAACCTCTTTTTCGAAAGCTTCTTCCACCAATTTTGTGTTCATGGGATCCCATGTAAATTCTTGCTGCAAAATTTACTTATATATTACTGAAAAATATTATTAAAAACTATTTAAAACAATTATATATTTAAAATTTAAATAATGTACCGCAAATATTCTGAACCAAATTTGACATTTTTTGTACATAATATCTCTAATTTTGGTATATGATTTGTGCAAAAGAAAATCATGCATCTTTAATATAGATTTTCTTATTCCGTTGTTTGAAATACCAAACCTACGAATTTTTATTAGAATAGCGTTATAATAATTATTTTAAATATAATTATACAATATCGTTAAAATAATGATTTTAAATATAATTATAATAAATTTAATTTACCATGTCGAATTTCCTTGATGCCTTGGATCGAGAAAAGTAAAAAGTTCACGACCAAGCTGCTGAACCAATTCTTCAATTGTCATTGGTCGGAAAGAATCATTTGCATATTCTAGAACTTGAGTTCGTATGTAACTCGGAGTAGACGATTCAGCACATCTTTGGTAATATTGATATGACCTTAAAACATTATGATTGTATATATTATTTGAATTTCGGAAATTGGACATATCATAAAGATCATATATTTATATTCAGAATATCTAATCTTTATAATGAGTTATTCTTATTAAAAAATTTCTAATGACATTCAAAAAAATTTTATCATATATTTTAAATTTATAAATAATTTATAAATAGATTATTCTTATTTTAAGTAATTTATCATATATTTTCAAATTTATAAAACTTCACTAATTAAAGATTCAAAAACGAATTCCCAATAGCTGTTAAGATGGTATGCCAATCTCTTTTAACAAAATTTCATCAAACCCATTTAAATATACGATTATCTTTCACAAGCTACAAATGGAACATTACAACTTGTTAAATAACAAACACAATCTACAGATTACAAACAAAAAAAAACAATCAATTTACCACAACATAACCACAATGAAAGTAGAATTATTATCCGATATGGATTTTAAGGTAATGATTTGTTCACCGCACCATTATTTTTGAAGAACATCAACAACTCGGCAAAATATTAGATGAACACTTGAGGATCCATTCGAAACTCCAACCATTAGCTTTTTGCTATGGACATTACCCAATTTTGGGATATGAGCAATTGATTTTACAAAATTGAATTTAGGATTCCTCAGTTATAGAAATTGATTTGGGAATTTTTGGTGGATTTATTCGACTTAGGTGCGGGTCGAATCCGGTATATGGGTCAGATTTAAGCTTAATCATACTCTTAAGAATTCTAAATCAAGTGCACGAAAACAAGTATAAATTTACATGATTTGCGAGAAAACTTAAATGATTTTCGAGAAAACTTACATGATTTGCTAGAAAACGATGATGATTTGCGAGAAACGGCGACGACGGCGGCGGGGAGGCGAAGAGGCAGGGAGAAGGAGGGAAACGTGAGAGGGAGGAAAATAAATTTCTGGCGTAGGTTATATAATATTTTTCCGACGGTAATTTCCGTCGGCAATCCGTTGGTAATCCAATAAATATTTTCGTGAAAGCCCACATTGGTAATTACGTTTCCCACGTAAGGTCATCAAAAATCAGTCGGCCATCAGTCGGAAATCCATCGTCCATCTTTCGGAAATCCGTCGAACTCCTTAAACATCGTGCATGATCAACAAATAGTCTGCCCACGTTGTAAATACATTTTTGACTGTTTTCCGATGGTTTTCCGACGGAATTACCAAATCTATTGGAAATCCATCGGTAACGTATACCGATATTTTGAAAAATATTAAGAATCTCCGACGACTTTCCGACAGAGTTACCAAATTCGTCGGAAATCCGTCGGTTATGTATGTCAATATTTCAAAAAAGTATTTATATTTATAATTCCCGACGACTTTCCGACGGCATTAATAAATCCGTCGGAAATCCGTCGGTTATGTAAAATATGGAAATTTTTTTTATTAAATCTGAATTTTAATCTGAATTTATAAAATATAATTTATATATAATTTATATATATTTTATATATAATTATATTATGGAAAACAGTTATTAAATCTAAATTTTAATCTGAATTTATAAAATATTATTATTATAAATTTAATTTGAATCTGATAAATATTCCGAATTAACTGAATTTTGGTCGACAAGTAAATACGTCGGAAATCCGTCGGTTATGTAAAATATGGGAAAAAATTGATTAAATCTAAATTTTAATCGGAATTTATAAAATATAATTTATATATAATTATATTATGGAAAAAAATTATTAAATCTAAATTTTAATCTGAATTGATAAAATATTATTATTACAAATTTAATTTGAATCTGATAAACATTCTGAATTAACTGAATTTTGGTCGTCAAACTTGCCAATCTCTTCTTCTGAATCTTGTTACACGTTGTAATCTGCGTTCGTGTTGTCATCAACAACAAGGTTAACTTCAAGAGAAGTGTCTATTGAACCTAAGTTACCAATTGTGCTTTGTTGCATATGCTCTTGTTCGGTAATACCACATACCTTTCCTCTAGAATGTATTAAGGTCACCGTAATCCAAAGATCTTGCTTGTTCCTCATACGAGGAAATCGAATGTAACAAACATGGTCCGCTTGTGATGCAAGTATAAAAGGATCATATTTTCGATGTCGCTTATGAGAGTGGACAGATATAACACCAAATTCGTCTTCACGTTGACCCATGACAGGGTCATACCAGTCATAATAGAACACAATACACCTCAAATCAATCATTCCTGGATAGTGAACTTCTAATATTTCACGAAGAACACCGTTGTATACAATTTCTCCCGATTGAGATGATACACCTCAAATCAATCATTCCTGGATAGTGAATTACAAGTTTTTTGTGAGTTTCCTTTGCGATATTCCAAAACGTCATCGCAATTATTCAAAATATAATAACAATTTGTCAAAATTTAATTGAATGTAACTTATAATAATTAACAATAAATTATAATAACAACTAAAATTTTTTTTTAATTGAATGTAACTTTCATATTCCAAAACATCATCGCAATTTTTCAAAATATATAAATGCAAGTGATTGTGTTGCTCCTCTGATAGGCGTCGCATCTTACCTTTTCCACTTAAACGTCGAATTTGTGCAAATATTTCTGGCACATACACTGGATAGCTTGGTTTTCTCCTCCATCATCATGTCGTGCAAGTCGTCAATTTTTTGTTTGCACTTGTGATGGAAAATAGTAGCTGGCAAAGTTAGATGTTTATTTATTAATAATTTGTGCGACGATTGAACCTTCAACCCTGGGAAGATTTTTAACTTTTTTCTTTAGGTGAAACATATATCTCTCAAAAGGATACATCCATCGGTACTGAACAGGTACTCCACATGATGCTTCTCTAGCGAGGTGAATAGGAAGATGCCCCATAACATCAAAAAATGTTGGTGGAAATATTTTCTCAAGGTTACAAATGAGAACCAGTATTTTTTCCTCCAAATTTTGGATATCGTTTGTAGTAAGTGATCTTGTACATAAATCGCGAAAAAAATCACCAATCCCAACATAACTTTTTTTTTAATATCATATAATATATGAAATTATGATTATTTATATATAAAATATTATAAACGCCGTACCTACAATTGCTCCGTGGACGTTTTTAGTCAGCAGATCGCTAAAGGCAAATGGGAATAGTATTTGCATGACAACATGACAATCATGACTTTTCATCGCTGAAAATTTATCTTCAATAGTATCGACACAAATACGAAGATTAAATGCGTATCCATTAGGAAATTTGACACTATTCTTAATCCAGTAAAAAAATTCAACTTTTGCATGCACATCCCACCGGAATGCGGGAGACAATGGTTTTCCATTTGACATTACATGTAGTTCCTTCCGGGAATAAATATCCGGCAAATGCAATCTAGCTTTCAAATTATCTTTTGTTTTTTCTTGCACATTTAGAACGGTATTCATTATGTTGTCAAAAAAATTCTTCTCAATGTGCATAACATCTAGATTATGGCACAACAAATGCTCCTTCCAATATGGTAAATCCTAAAAAATGCTCTTCTTGTGCCAATTATGGTATTTTCTACAACCATCAATAGGGTAATGTCCGTTACCTCCACATGAAACCGTTCTCTCAGCACCAAAATCTCTAAGTTGACTCATCCTGATAACTCATGAATTAGTGGCTGAAAGAAAATATCAAACGATCGCTTAGGATGCTCTAGGCCGGGGACGAAAATTGTTAGAAACAAAAACTCTCGTTTCATGCACAAAGAAGGAGGCAAATTATAAGGTGTAAACTGGCCACAACGAGTATTGCCTCACATGCTTCCCAAAAGGGGTTGAATACATCTGTAGATAACCCGAGGTATACGTTTCTAGGCTCATATGCAAAAGTAGGATAAACCTGTTGAAAATATTTCCATGCTTCTGCATCCGAGGGATGCACAATTTCTCCATTCGAATTATGTTCTGCATGCCATCTCATAGGTTTTGTCGTGTGTTCAGATTGATATAACCTCTTTAACCTCTGTGTTAATGGCAAATACCACATCCATTTATGCGGAATAGGTACTATGACGCTTGTCTCTTGAAATCGAGGTTTGTGACAAAATCGGCACTTCATGCGATTTTCATCATTTCTCCAATAGATCATGGAGTTGTCAATATATACATCGATCATCTGATATGGCAATGCAAGACCAGCTACAAATTTTTGAACCTCGTAATATGAAGCAGGTGCAATATTATCTTCAAGTAATATATCTCTAACAAAATCAGCTATCGCATTCACACAATATTCAGCCAAATTGAAATTCGTTTTTATCGTCATCAACCTGCTTACAGCAAATAAAGGCGATAATCCATCTCTACATCCTTTATACAAAGGCTGCTTGGGTGCCTCTAACATATCAAAAAAAATTTGGGCTTCCAAATTAGATTCCTCTATTCTACTCATATCTGCAACGTACGATGCTCTTTGTTCACGAAACACATCACTCACTATCTGAACATTACTTTCGTTTATATCAACTTCTCATGCCGGTTCCTCTACCCTAACATTACTACTATCTAACCTTTTTGAAGTAATACCATAATATTGTATCGTTGCATCAATTTCTCCATGTGAATACCAAATTTTGTAACCCGGCATAAATCTAGTCCTATACAAATGATTACGTACTTCTCTAACAGATATTAATCTATGATTTCGACATTTAATACACGGACAATACATTTTACCGTATTCTGATGTCATGATATTGTTTGATGCAAATGTCATGAACTCTTCAACACCTTGCGCAAATTCATCAGTAAATTTCCCCGTTGTTGAATTATAACGAGGTTTATCCATACACGATCGCAAATAATCATAAGAACCCAAAAAACACATTTTCTTAAGATTTTTTGTTCTGTAGAAATTGTGAATGTTCATAGCGTATTTATATTGAAAATTAGAGATTATCACGAGTTTTTAAGAGATTATTACGAATTTTTAACAGATTATTACGAATTTTAAACAGATATTCTCAAATTTTAAACAGATTATTTTTAAGAATATTCTCATTTCCGATGGATTTCCGACGGTTTCCAACCATAACGGGATAATCACAAATTGTGAATCGATTTTTCTTACTTTTCCGACAGATTTCCGACGGTTTTTAACCACCCCCAGAAAATCACAAATTTTTCATAGATTATTCTTCAACTTCCGATGGATTTCAGACGGATTTCCAACGGATTCCGACAACGGTCGGATATTCCCAATGGCCATCTGACAAAAATTGAGGTCATCCCATCGGTATGTTTCCGATGGATTCCCGACGGATAGTAAAAACACAAGCTGTCGGGAAGTCATTAGAAATATGCGACAGTATCAAGAGGATATCCCGACGAGCACGGGTTCGTCGGAAAACCGATGGTTCACCATCAGGTTTTACCATCGATTTCCCGACGATTGTGCAGGGGTAGGAAATTTCCGACGGATCACCGACGAATGTCTTTCCCTCGGTATTCCATCGGAAAACCATCGCCAATTCGTTGGAAAATACCTTCGCCAATTCGTTGGAAAATTCAGATGGTTTTAATTCCATCGAAAATGCCGTCGGAAATGTTAATGTTTTCTTGTAGTGTTAAGCTATCTCAATTTTCTATATTATGACAAAACTTAATTTTGAAGTAGCTACGACAAAGCCTCCAAGTTATCTAATCTATCTAAAATTGCAGGGTGCAATGCAATACACTTCATTTGTAAATTTTTGCTCAATCAGCACTATGATACGAGCTTGACATGTTGAGACCAAGTTCTATGGATCCAAAGGTGCTTAATGGAAGGAAGGAACAAGACAAGATATTTGGGCTCCTTCTCAACCGAAATCAAGCCTTTAAGGATGTGATTAAGTCCATCCTAAGAGAGCCAAAAATCCCTGATTTCGACTAGGTCTGAGATAAGAGGAGGGGAATCTGAGTAGGGATTTGGAAGTTGATGGAGGAAGAAGAAGAAGACGATGGCGATGAGGAGTAGTAGAAGAGAGGCACGTCATCTTCTCGTTACGCTTTTGTGTTATCAATGGTCTTCCGGATGTTTTTAAAGTTACGCAACTTTCCGGCTGAGATGAACCCTCCGAATGACACAAATACAATGCCCACGTTAAGCTAGCTCAGTTTGAGACAGAAATAGGAACAACAAAGCATCCAAGTAATCGAATCTATTTCGAACTGCGAGATGCTCTGCATTATAAGCCTTTATCAATAAGCACCAGTGATCAGTTTAAAATGATCATTTTAATTGGCCGATCAACTTGACATATATGCCCTAAATCGTTCATAACTTTTGATTTTTAGCTCATAATGACACGAAACCAATGCCCACGTTAAGCTAGCTCAATTTGCTATATTGTCAAAAAAAGAGATATGAAAAAACATCCAAATAATCCAATCTATCCCATACTGCATGATGCCATGCATTATACTTCATTTATAAGTCTTTACACAATGAGCACCAATGATCAGAAAAATGATCATTTTAAATGGCCGATCAACTTGACATGTCACACAAAATTGTTTGTTACTTTTGATTTAGACCTCAGAATGACACGAATCCAATGCCTATGTTAAGCTAGCTCAATTTTTTATATTGTGATACAATTTGAGAAAAAAATACATACAAAAAAGCATACAAGTAATCCAATCTATACATAACTCCATGATGCCATGCATTATCCTTCATTTATAAGCTTGTACTTAATGAGCACCAATGAACAGTTTAGAATGATCCAGTTTGACAAGGAGACCAGGCATGATGGCCGAACCAATCTCTACACTTTCGTGCATGACAAGAGAAAGGTTAGCCTAGCTCCTCTTACATCTGCCCAGGTACATGAGCTTCAACAGCAAATGAGTAAGGAAAAGAAGCTCATTAAATCTAACTTTCTTATTCAACCGAGTCATGTCTGGAGAGCTTTAGCCTTGAAGGACATAATGCTACTGATGGTTTTCAAAGAAGTGTTGAATGTAGAAAAAGAACAGGTAGAGCTACCTCCTGAAGTAGCAACTCTCCTCAACCATCCCGACCAGACTACTACAAACTAACTGATGTACGCCTTAAGAACTTGGTTAATAAGGCGTATGAAGGTGCTTGGAGCATTAGTCAAGCCAAATGGCATGACTGTCCACTCGTAGAGCCCTTGCTTTGTCTTGAAAGCAGTCTTTCACTCGTCACCTTCTTTCATTCTGACCTGGTTGTATCCACTCTTGAGGTCTATCTTGGGGAAGACCGTGGCTCCACTCAGCTCATCTAGCATGTCATCTATCCGTGGTATAGGATGCCGGTACTTGACTGTGATGTTGTTGATTGCTCGGCAGTCTACTCATATTCACCAAGTCCCATCCTTTTTGGGGACTAGCAACACTGGTATGGCACATGGACTAAGGCTCTCTCGAACATAGCCTTTCTCAAGGAGCTCCTTAACCTGCTTCTCAAGCTCTTTGGACTCCTTTGGACTCATCCGGTAGGCTGGTCGGTTGGGTAAGGCTACTCCGGGCACGAGGCCGATCTGGTGCTCTATGCTGCGCAAGGGAGGCAAGCCTGTTGGTATCTGCTCAGGGAATATATTCTGGAATGTTTTGAGAAAGGCTGCTACTTCAGGAAAGTAAAATAGTTAATGTGGTTATGACCAATCATTGTTTTATAAAATTCAATCTCAGTTGGCTTCACGAGCAATGTAACGCTCGTTGACTAGATCCGGGGCTTGTGCTGCGTACCTAACTGAAAGGAATTGTCGAGTTTGGCTTCCAATGTTGTTTGCGGCATCTCCTACCCTGGGGAAGTCGCGAACACAACAGACGACACTTGTGACCCTTGCTCCTTGGTATAAAGCATTGTTCGCCCTGGTGAATAAGCTGTCGGTTGATCTCTCAGATGCGGAATGGTAATGGGTGGTGACTCGAAGCAATTCAGTCTCGCCAATTCACGTTTACCCTCGGGCAAAAGATGATGGTCAAGACCTCATCTTTTCTTTCTTACCTAGCGTATGCGAGAATTAGTCAGGGCCTTGCTGTGATTTATGAATGCTACCTGGTTGATCCTGCCAGTAGTCATATGCTTGTCTCAAAGATTAAGCCATGCATGTGTAAGTATGAACGAATTCAGTCATATATTGTAATAATTGCCCTTATCAATTATTGAGGTTCCAAATGAAAATATCTTAAGATTGGCATACAAGTTTTCCTTTTAAGCACTTCAAAAACATTTCGGAGGTGTTCTACATGATCATCTAAAGTTTGGCTAAAAACTAGAATGTCATCAAAGTATACTACCACAAAATGACCTATGAATTCCCTAAGGACATGGTTCATCAATCTCATGAAGGTACTAGGTGCATTTTTCAAGCCAAAAGGCATTACTAACCTCTCACGAGAAGCGAGATTCAAAGAATGAAATGATTGAGATAACGATCGAAGCTGAAAGAAGCTACAGAAAAATGAAAAAATGGCAAGAAGGAGAAAATCGAGATGTTCCACAATATGGAAAATTGAGCTAGCTTAACGTGGGCGTTGCACTCTTGTCATGTTAGACTCTAAATAAAAATTAAATACGAGTTAGTGCGGAAATATCAAGTTGATCAGCTAGTTAAAAATGATCATTATAAACAAATCATTGGTGCTCATTTATTAAAGGCTGATGAAAAGGATTAGGTTTAAATTAAATCAGGATAGTTTAGTCTTTTTCAATTAAAAAAATGCTATATTTAGGAGTTTGTAGATGTGATGCTATTTTAGTCACTAAAACTTAATTTAGTGTTAAATCAGTCAATTGCCCTTATATTTATTATTTATTTATAGTAAATATATGTTTTCATAAAATAGTTTGTGTTATTTTTAAAATTTATATTTACATTGATAAATTTGGAATAAAAATATAAAATACATTATTTTATAGTATTACTCAAAAAAATTTAAAAAATTTTGATAATGAGAACAATAAAAATCATAAATTGGAAAAGAAAATCCAAAACATACTATTTTATTTTTAAATTCATATAATAATTTGTTATTTTAAAAATTTTAATTTTACTATGATATATTTAAAATTTTGACAATGTATTATTTTATGATTTAAATTAAACCTTGTCAATGCTTTGAACTTTTTCATTACCTAAGAAAGCTTTCCATTTTTTGTTTTGTTTGTTCCATGAAATAAAGAAGTATAAGGAATAAAGAGCAAACCTTGTTGTGGCTCATCCCATACAAGCTGTTTGTTCCCTTGACCTCTTGCCATCTAGTCATCAAGCATTCCTTGGAAAGATTGAACAAAGTCAGATTCCAAGGATCATATTTGTTGCCTAGATGGTGATTGGAGTCTCTCTTAATGTCTTCTTCGCAGTTTCGCAGGTCTTCTTCGCTGGTAAATGAGAAGTCAGGTGTCAAGTTGATCGGCCAGTTAAAATGATCATTCTAAATTGATCATTCCTACTCCTTGAGTAAAGGCTTATCAATAAACCACCCGCTTAAGCCAAGAGAGATTTTCGGCATTACGAGTCACGGTCGTACCGCTTGTGAGATCGATACTCAATCTTACATCATTTGGTATCATAGGTAAAACCTCATATCCCAGGTTATGTTTATCCAACCTTTATCCTTTATATTTTATGATTTTGTTTTGAATTTTTTTAATTACATCTTATCGAAAAAACAAATAAAAAAGTTTTGTTCATAATTCTTCATTTGCATTATTTTTTGTTGTTGTTTCTTCCCATTTAAATCTAAAAACCAAAAAAAAATTTGCATTTCATGTTTCCTTAATTTCATTCAATTAAGAGAAAAAACCCAAAAATTTAAACATCATTTGATTTTGTTTTTTTTCCAATTTAGTTGTTAGTTAAGTTTTTTAAAAAAAAAAAAGAAATATATGATATTCATATTATTTTTGTCCTAATTATAATTCAAATAGAAAACAATAAATATTGTCTTTTATTTTGTTTTAAAGTTAGTTGCCAAAAGAAACAAAAACAAAAACCTTAAAATATTTACTTGTATCGAGTTCATTTTGTTACTACTTTTGTGTTAGTATCATATATTCACTAGAGTGTAGTTTCCTTATTTTTTTATTTGGACTTGATATTTCTTCTTCCTGTTGTGCAAGGTACAAACTTTAATGATGGAGCACTATGTTGAAGAAGAAGTACCTATTAGCATACCACAAACCGATTATACTCAAGACAATGACTATGGTCAATGCCTAAGCACCAATGAGTGTATCTATGGAGAATAATCATGGCACAAAAACTATTTAGAGACTGATTTTGAAGAAGAATCACAAGGAGAAAACCTTGAATCAGAACCACTAGATTATGACCAAGACAACATGAGCCATGAAAGTTGGTATGAAGAAGAAGAAAGTTACCAAAGAGGTGATAAACAAGAAAACCATGAAAAGGAATCATGGCATGAAAAGACTAACTCCCAAAGAATTCTAGAAGAAGTAGAACACGTGCAACAAGGGGTAATCTATTGTGATGAGGCGGAATATGAGGAAGAATGGCCCGAGTACCACCTGGCCGAACCTTCGGATCAACAATCGGATGGTGAAGAAAATCATGAACAGGAATACATCTCATTTTCATGCCATGAAACAAGGACCAGAAGCCTATCTAAACTGGGAATAAGACATGGAAGATTGGTTCCAAAGTAACCAAATTCAGGAGGAAGAAAAAACAGCCTATGTCGAAGACACCCTAACCGAAGATGCCTTTAGAATTTGGGAGTAAGACGCCTACATACGGTTAGAATATGATGAACCAGAGGTAACATGAGATGAAATGAAGCAGCTGACGTATGATGAGTTTGTGAAGAACATAGCAGCTCAGCAACAATAATACGTAAAGATCCATGCAAACCCCGAACCAAGAAGATGGCTTTTAGCATCATTGTCGAACACAAAACCTAGACAAAAAAGAGTCTACTGTCCAGAAGAAACAAATATGTTTTCAAAAACTTTAGGCGGAAACACAGGAGCTAAACCAATGGTTCAGCCCAAAGATGACCCACAAGTTCCAAAGGCTCAAGTGGTAGCACAAAAACAACCATCAAAGCCATTGCCTAAACTACACGACAACGAAAAACCAGGTAAGTCCTCTGACCAGTTAGCTGAAATTCTATGCTATAGATGTCAAGAAAGAGGACAATTTACTAAAACATGTCCAACTAGACAAGTAATAAAAACCTTGCTAGTAGAACCCGAATATGTTAAGCCTAAAAGTGTCAAGGAAACAAAGGAGTCTAAATTTAAAAATTGCAATACTAGCATAATGCATTTGTCTTTGTCAAAGATTGTTGAAACAGGTCTAGGTACACAAAGATCCAACAAAGACCAAGAAGAAACACCTCCTACACCAAACTGGTGTTCGGAACAAAGAAGAGACTATGGAGAATCCAACACCTAAAACGCCAAGAAAAGAAACCAGCCATGGAAAGGAGTAACTGATTCCTTGCTTATCAAAGAGCAAACTCCAGATGCACAATGGCCACACCCTAACAATACGAGGATCATAAAACGAGGTAATGCCCTAAACCCTCAAGTGAATGAAGGTATTAACTTGCATTATTTATGTGCAGGACAAAATGTTTTGAGGGGAAAACCTTCTGTAGGGGGAGGGTATGATGTGGTCATCAGTCCAACCCCTGTACAACTGCCTGGCCCGGCCGGTCCAAAGAACACAAAGGCGGCCAAATACTCGCAAAAGGATACATGGGTGTATCTTCATGAATTCAAGCCTAACCAAGAGGCGGCCAGCCAAGAACAAACCTGGCCTATAATCCTGACTCAAATAGGACACGCGGCAACATGGAGCTCATCCCAAACCAGGTCAGATCAAGTCATGCACCATACATCAAGTTGGAGTTGCCGAAACTTACCATATTTGAAACTTTCCTTATATGAAAGTCTTCAAAAATTTCTTTGGAGACCAAGAGACTTTTTGTTTCTTCTAGGAGCTTCCTTAAGCACTTCTAGAAGAGCAAACATGCCTTGGACCAGGCGGGTCCCGTTCAGGTTCAATCATAGTATCTACGACTTTACCTAGTCGTTTCCAAGATTAAATGCAATAGGCATTATCATTATGCAACACAACAATTTTCATTACTCTAAACCTTTCTAGGTTCAAGGCATGTCCTTCTAAGCAACAATATACTTAGGAGCCTAGATTCCATGTATCTAACCGAGTAAGAAGAAACTCATTATGCACCTTAGCCCATTAGTTTCGTGGACGCGCATCTTCATCGGAATCCACCCGATGGCCGCTTAGATCGAACTGATCCCTTCGGTACTTAGTCATACAAACAACCATCCCCACATACCAAGCACACAAAGAGATCAAGTTTCACCCATTTCCAATTCATCCTTCTCGGACCGAATCTACTTCGAGTGAGTTTTATGCCTTCGGGTGGTCCATTTTTCTTTAAGTTACTCTACCTTTGGCATGTGAATTCTGTCAATCTATTTGCCTTAAAAAGTTTTTTTTGAATTTGCGAATATCCATTTTTTCGACCCTAGGATCATATTTATAAAGTTTGTGGTCATTTTCACGATTAGTCACTGCTTTTGTTCGGCCAATCCAAACTCACGGTCGAACAGTTGCACCTCACCATTGCAGTGTGATGAGGTCATCAGCCCAACTCCTGGAAAACTGGCCGCCCAGCCGGCTTGAGGAACACCAAGATGACCAAACATGCGCAACAAGATACATGGATGTATCTTCATGAATTCAAGCCTAGCCAAAAAGCGGCCATCCAAGACCAAATCTGGCCTATAATCCTGACTCACATACGACACTCTGTGACACATTACTCACCCCAAACCAGGTCAGATCAAGTCATGCACCATTCATCAAGTTGGAATTGCCGAAACTTACCATATTTGGAATCTTTTTTATATGAAAGTCTGCAAAAATTTCTTTGATGACCAGGAGAATTTTCTGTACTTCTGGAAGCTCCATTAAGCACTTCTAGAAGCCCAAACACGCCTTGGACAAGGCAGGTCTATCTGTGACTTTAAATGAACCGATTGGAGCCGTTTATGTCAAGTGAGATGACCAACCGGTTAAATCACTTGCAAACCAAAACATGTCATCTAGGAGAGATCATTAAGGCCCTAAGAAAGCCCAAAATTAACCTACCATGCACCAGCCACTATAGGATTAGGTGGATCCCTCTTCTCCTAGACTTGCCATATATGGACTGAAGTGCACTTAATGTGTTTTGATTGCAACATCTCTATTCTTTGCAATTTGGGCACGTATTGAAGATTTTCCAAAGCATCCATGATGTACCTAGACACAATATATTCACCCCTAAGCTCTCAAGATACAAGCATCTACACTTTCTATGTTGGCCAAACTAGACATTAATAGCCAACAACCATATATCTTAAACATATGATTTCTCTTTCTCTTTTTAGACTTTAGAATCGTTGCTATGAGCATTATTTAAACTCAGCATGACCTCATTGTAAACAGTCCACCATTGAAACAAAAAGTTGAATACAAAATATTTTATTCAAAGCCATGTCTTTGAATCTTGTTCTTGTTGTTTAGAAACTAAGTGTGTGATTCACTTCCTTTCTATTGAAGCCACGACTAGGTTAGTTTGAGAAATTCAAACTCATTTGGTTTACCTTTGATCGTGTGATTTGTTCAAAACCCCCTCCTTTTAGTTTCCTACCCGCTTAAGCCGAGAGAGATTCTTGGCCTTACGAGTCATGGTCGTACCGCTTGTGAGATTGATACTCAGTCTTACATCATTTTGTATCAGATCTAAAAATCTCATATCTCAGGTTGTGTTAATCCAACCTTTATCCTTTATATTTTATGCTTTTTTGCATTTTCTTATTTACATCTTATCGAAAAATCAAATAAAAATATTTGTTCTTATTCTTCATCTACATTGTTTCTTGGTTATTCTTGTTGATTATTTTCGTTTCCTCTCATATAAATCTAAAGCCAAAACAAAAAATTGTATTTCATATTTACTTAATTTCGTTCATAAAGAATAAAACAAAAAAAATATAAACATCATTCATTTTGTTATTTTGAATTTAGTTGCTAATTAAGTTTTTAGAAATGAGATTTTTAAAATATTATTTTTATTTTCATCTTAATTAAAATTCAAACAGAAAAACCAAACATAAATATTGTCTTAAGTTTGTTTTTAACTTAGTTGCCAAAAGTAACCAAAAACAAAACCATAAAAATATTTTCTTGTGTTGATTTCCTTTTCCAACTACTTGTGTGTTAATACCAAATATTCACTCAAGTGTAATTTTCTTATTTGTGTATTTCGACTTAAATAACTCTTCTTCCTTGTGCGAGATACAAAACTGAAATATGGAGTATTCTGATGAAGAAATTCCGTAGCAATTCTTTGAAGACAATTGTTGTGATGAATGGCACCAAATCTTCTCCGATGTAGATGATGCTTATGAAGATGGGACATGGCACAAAGGTTTTTCAGAATCTGATTTTGAAAATGAATCAGGAGATGAAGAACTCAAACCTGAGCCACCGGACTACTATTTCACCAATAGAAGTTGCCCAAAGACAATTACACCTTGCCATTTTGCTCTGTCGAGCCGAGTGCCAACCTACACCACTCCAACTAGATTAAGGAATC
>CM032158.1:19405318-19450318 GCA_018901935.1 Pugionium cornutum | reverse complement strand
AAAAATAGTCACCACCTTGTGGTCGCAAATTAGTCACAAAAGAACCACTATTTGCGTGGTCGCAAATCAGTCGCAAATGTGCGACTGATTTGCGAGTACTTTTTTTGCGACTAGTATTTTGCGACCACTTCACGTGGTCGCAAATTGCCTGTTTTCTTGTAGTGATATCAAAGTAATCCCGGAATGGAGCATTGGAGAGCTGCAAAAAAGGTTCTCAGGTACTTGCAAGGCACCAAAGAGCACATGCTTACATACAAGAAATCTGATCACCTTGAGGTCATTGGATATTCAGATTCAGATTATGCCGGATGCGTTGACAGTAAAAAATCGACGTTTGGCTAATTGTTCTTATTAGCTGGGGGAGCAATATCATGGAAAGTGGAAAACAGTCTGTCATTGCTACTTCCACTATGGAGGCCAAATTTGTGGCATGCTTTGAGGCCACAATTCACGCATTGTGGCTGTGGAACTTTATCTCGGGACTTCGAATTGTCGACACTATAGCGAGGCCGCTGAGAATCTATTGTCATAATTCCGCAGCTGTCTTCTTTTCAAAGAATGACAAGTACTCTAAAGGTGCTAAGCACATGGAATTAAAGTACTTATCTGTCAAAGAAGAAGTACAGAAACGTAGAGTGTCATTTGAACATATAAGAACTGATATGATGGTAGCGGATCCGTTAACTAAGGGACTACCACCCAAAATGTTTATTGGTCATGACAACCATTATACAATGAATTTTTTTTTGTAGCTTCTAAAATGTTGTAAAAATTTTTTACCTTTGATTTAGGTTCTTCTATAATATTAAAACCTTTTTCGTGATGATTATTATATTCATCAGTCATAGTATCAGGAAATGCATCCATCACCATTTCCACAAATCTATTATCAGAGTTACCTACTATTTCTTCCCCACCACATGTACCTCCCTAATTTACATTCACATCATCACAACGACTCGTTCCTAACTCCACATTATTCTTCTTCATGTCTATATCAAGCATGATAATTTGGCATAAATCGTATACTACACACATGATTCAAAATTTTTCGTCCTGCAAGAAATTTATTCTTATTGCAATTAATACAAGGATGGAAAAACTTACCGCCGCTATTTTGCGCTATTGGCTAACTTTGCAAAATTCATGAACTGCTCCGATATATTTCTTGTTTGGTAACTCATCCTTTTGTACACCCACTCTTTAGAATTACTATAATTCTCCCACATGTTTGCACACTTTGTTTTTTAATTTTTGATTCTACAAATGAGAGGAGAAACATAGGGGCATATATATATAAAAGATTTTGTCACTACTTTAATTTTATTTTGCGACCACAGATTATGTGGTCGCTTATTTTTATTTACAAATACTTTGGTACATGTGTTCCACGTTATAATATCGCCACCATACTGAGATTGAAGTACCACTCAAGGCGTATGCGCATATTGGTTGGAAATTGCGCGAACAAAATGAGACTACATTTAATCTACTAGCCTATAGTCGAACTTTGTTTGTACTTTTGCGACCAATATGTAAACTCACTGTTGAGTCGCAATGTTGTCGCCAATCAGTCGCAAAAGTATGACTAAAGTGCGATTACATTAATTAGTCTAAAAATATGACTAATATGCGAGTACGTGCATGTAGTCGCAGAACAAAGTGGCAAAACTGATGTGTTTCTTGTAGTGGCTAAACTGTTGGTAATATTTGAAATAATTGGCATTGTAGTCTATGAAAGTAATTGAATTAACGATGGATTCTGTCGCATGCGTCGTTTATCCGACGTTAATATAAAAACATTTAACGACGACTCCGTCGTAAACCCTTCGTAATATGTTAGTACATTTGGATTAATTTAGGTTTAGGGTAAGATGAATAAACTTTGCAACGGATTAACAAGGTTTGTGATATTTATCATAGATTTATGACGAATTTTTTGTAAATCCGTCGTAATGCTTGTTTTGATATTTAGGATCAAACGATTGATTGTTAAGACGGCTTAACGTTGGATACGCGATGTACGACAGATTTATGTTGATGTCATCGCTAATCCATAGTAATCTTTGTTTTGATTTTAGAGTACGACGATTTAGCAAACAACAGATGCGTGTCATTCTCGATATTTCTGACGGATTAACGTCGCCATCATTGCTAATCCGTCATAACTCATAGGTAACATGAAAATTGAATTTAGTTACAATTAATTTAATTAAAAAACTTATAAATATTTATATGTTAAAATGTGTTGTTATGATATAAGAACCCAAGAGAACTTCACTTCCGATAATTAATATTTAGTTTTAAGTGTAATTTCTATAATTTTCAGTTAGAACTTATCTTATATTTATATTTTGAAAACAAATCATAGAATTGTCAACGTATACATCTATCATCTCATATGGCAAACCAATACTGAATACCAGCTTCTGTATTTCATAATATGATGCAACATACAAATTATCATTTGGCAAATACTTTTTTTTATCAAATCAGCGCAATCCTCCATGTAAATTTTAGATAAGCTATTATCAGTTTCAATGTTCATTATCTTAGCGGCTAATGATAATTTTAATTGTCCTTCTCTACATCTTCGGTAGATTTTTTACTCCATCTAACATATCATACAATCTCCTTGCATCTATGTTAGGTTCTTCTATATGATCACTAACTGTTTCATGAAATGCATCACTAACCATATCATGAATTGTATCATGTTTTTCTCCATATTCTTCATGACATGCAAATTTTTGCTGTAGGCACATTATCCATTATACCATCGTAATTAATATTGCTACCACTACTTCCACCTACATAATGCCTTCCATAACCCTCACCATGTTAAAACCAAAATAATAATTTGGTCTAAACCCTCTATTCAACAAATGTTTCTACATTGTCTCAATAAGAATAAATTTTTTATTCATATACTTCTGACATGGGAAAAACATCTTACCGGTTTCAAAGTTAAATGTACATTTTCTTCTTGATAAATGAAGATCTCAAGTCCTTCGTGGAATTCTTTGTACACTTATCCCTCAACATCTTTATGCATGTACATCCAACTTCGTAACTCGAATATAGATATTATAATGAAAGATTATAATATTTTTGTGAGTAAATAGTTTTTTTGAGTTGTGTTAAAACTGAAAAGAGAGTAACTATAGAAACATTTACGAAGGTTCCGCCGGATTACCGTTGGAAATATGTGAGAGATTAACATAGACAGGGTTTGCAACGCATTTGCGACGGATTAACTTGATTTCGCTACGGAATTACGACAAAAAAGTTTGTCAAGAATTGTTAGGTACAACTAAAATAGCACATGTTTACTGACAAAAAAATCTGACATTAAATCGATGTTAATTTGGGATAAATCCTGCCGGCACAAATCAGCTGCTATGTACTAACGGATTAACGACGCATAGCGAATTCGACGTTACATCGATGTTAAATGCATCCAAGTATGGATCAGTTTAACGTCAAATTCTTTCCTCCCTAATTTACGTTGAAATATACACTGGTTGGGAATAGGACTCTACTCCATCGCTCACTAGCGACAGAATAATTTCATCGCAAAAAATTCGACGCTAAATACCCTATATCTTGTAGTGTGAGATTGAGATTCAATCATACATCACCATCCCTCTGCGCCAAATTATAACCTAGAATTATCTCACTTTCAGATTTTTACCAAAGAAAATTGCCATTGTTAGCGGTATCCAATAGCATTTGAATCCTTGAGAATACTCCTCGGTGTAAAGTGTTTACGGATGACTCTTTAGAGAACCCGTGATGAGAAAATTGTGTTTTGTATCCCTTGAATCATTTCCATACCTCACAAAAGCTCGCATTACCATGTTGCACAAAGCTTGAGATGTCATTATTAACATCGTAGTCCTTGATGTTGAAAAAAATTTAGCCAAAAAAACACCGTCTTGCATTGATCCCACGAGCAAATGGCATCTTACAACAAGTTCTTTTCCCATTTTTGAGCTTTATCCCCGAGAGAGAATGGGGATAAACAGATTGATAGTAAAAAGTGGATTGTGTTAAACCTTGACTCATGTTATTTAGGAAGCCTTTACTCCAAAGTAAAAAAATTGTAAATTTCTCTATGATGTTGACATTATGATGACAATAGTTTTTCAAACAAAAATCACTTAGACAATTCATGTTCTATTTCAATCAGTTTTCCTTCAATTAGTTCTCATATTGATGTTTAATGTCAATATGCTTAGTGCGAGAATGTTGAACATGATTCTTAGCAATGTTTATAGCACTTTGATTATCACAATTGATAAGTAAAGAGTCAGAAATATTACCATAGTCAGCAACCATTTGTTTCGTCCACATCAGTTGAGAGCAATAACTTCCAAGAGGTATGTATTCAGCCTCTAATGTCGACAATGACACATTGTTTTGCCTCTTACTATGCCATGAGATCAGATTACTGCCCATAAAGAAACAACAACCACTAGTGCTCCTTCGATCATCCAAGAAACCAGCCCAATCAACATCGCAATAACCAACCAGATTCTTATTGGTATCTTTGTTATAGTAGATACCATATGTATATCCTCGTGATTTGACACTTCTAGGGACACATATGTATATCATGATTTTTGCATAACTCTACTAAGTTACGAACTTAGCTATCATTTGTCACTTTCATAGGAGAAGTATCATAAGGCATTTGCTGTAGTAACGCATCTAGTCGAAGATAACTTAAGTTCAGCACATGAGATTTCTTATCAAAGTTATAATAATCTTGTATCATGTTAACATGTTCTTGATGTTTGCAATCATCATCAACTACAAATATTTTAGCTCCTCTTTGATTAACCAGAGAAAAATTCCATGCTTTTGTCATATTCCACTCTCTAGAGACAAAAAATATTTGGACAATTATCGGCAGAACAAATAATGAATTTTATTAGATCATGATAGATACATTATTTTTTTGTATTCCACTAATACGGCAAATTTTTCTAGAAGTCTTTTTTGTATTCCATTTAAAAATCAGATTTCTCGGGAAGTTTACTTTGTATTTCATGTACAAAAGTTGATTTCCTAAGAAGCATGCTTTGTATTTTATTTATAAAACAGACTTCTCAAGAATCTAATTTGTATTTTATTTTACAAACTTCGTTTGCGTTTTTATCACATTTACATTAGCTTTTGTAGATTTCATTGTAGCCATCAGTACCTTCCATCACTCCACTTTGTCAACCAAGTTTCAATCAACTCTTACATACTTATAATCAGTTTTTAGTTGTATGTCAATCATCTTTCAGTCATTTCTATCATATGATGTAGAACTTCGTTTAGTTTTATTGTAGACTTCAATCAGCTTTATACAGACTTTAATCAATTTTATGCAGATTTTAATCAACATTGTGCACACTTCAAAATTGCTTTGTATTTTTAGTAATTTTTAAGAATTGAAAACAATACAAATATTGTTGTGTTTTCTATATTTTATTAACTATTTTGATGATTTTTCTAATCTGTATTTTGTATACTTTATAAAATTAAAAAATGACAACAATTGAAAACACAAATATTAGTATAAAATTCCATAAGTACCTTTATATACACTTAAGATAAGAACTTAGTACATATTTCTTAATGAACATAATACAAATTTTACACAAATTAAATTAGACTTACACCATTCAATCAATTGATTATGCCATAGTTGTTTATATTTCGAGCAAATATATTATTTACAAACAAAAATTAAACTTACACTGTATCTCGAACCTTCCACGTGCAATCTTTTATGTGACATATTACTATATACAATGTCTTCGACGACTTATAAACTTTGAACCTAAATTGTTGCATATATAATCGACATCTTATGCAACTATGATTCCAAGTCATCCTTAAAGAAAAACTTTGGTTCACATCATTGTGGTCATCAGCCTTAGCCTCATTATTTTTACCACCCAATTTGCCACTTCTAGAGACACATACGTATAACATGATTTTAAACAACACTACTAAGTTACGAACTTGTCTATCATTTGTCACTTTCATAGGAGGAGTATCGCAAGGCATTTACTGTAGTAACGCAGCTGGTCGAAGATAACTTAACTTCAACACATGAGATTTCTTATCAAAGTTATAATAATCGTGTATCATGTTAACATGTTCTTAATGTTTGCAATCATCATCAACTACAAATATTTTACCTCCTCTTTGATTAACCACAGAAAAAGTTTATGTTTCTGTAATATTCCACTCTTTAGAGATAAAAAAATATTTGGACCATTATTGGCAATACAAATAATGAATTTTATTAGATCATGATAAACACATTATTTTCTTTGCATTCCATTAATAAGGTAAACTTTTCTAGAATTCTTTTTGTATTCCATTTACAAAGCAGATTTCTCGGAAAGTCTGCTTTGTATTTCATGTACAAAAATAGATTTCCCAAGAAGACTGCTTTGTATTTTATTTATAAAGCAAATTTCTCAAGAAATCTGTTTTGTATTTCATTTTACAAAATATACTTCTTGAGAAGTCTGCTTTGGTCAAAAAATATTAGTTTTGGAAATAACCGAAGTTGCATTAACAAAGCAGACTTTTCATACTTCCCGAAAAGTTTGCTTTGTCACCGAAAAAACTCCGCATACTTTTGAGAAGTGTACTTTAGTCACAAAATGGTTAGTTTTTTTTGGACCAAAGGTGATACAAGCCTTGATTCAAGGCTTGGATGCGCGTGGGCTGTTTGTATAAGATTAGGTGAGAAACTCGACCTTAGGCTTCTGGATAGGGGTTTTCTGGTTGGTAAACGATGGAGGGGTGAAGTGAACCATACGAGGGGTGATGAACCTCGTGATAAATCACAAACTTAGAGCTAGGAGGGCTGGTCTCAACTAGGTTCTAAGCGCACAAGTCTCTCTTGAGAGAAAGCTCGTAGGGAAAAAGTTCTACTTTATTAATAATCAAAAAGGTTGTCGAACTACAATGCTAGAAGGAGCCTTATTAATATGCTCGACAGCTTGACCAACTAGGGTCGACTCAAATAAGAAAAAGGAAAGTTTACAAAAGTGCACAAAAGGAAAAAATACAAAAGTGTATAACCGAAAAAGGACCTATTCCTAAAATGTTCTTGACTCAAAATGTAAAGCAACTAGATCCTACCCTGCAAAACAGAAAGAGGCATATATTCGAATGTAAACTTACCTTAACTCACCTCACGGCCAAGAAATGGAAGGTGGCCGTCCTTGTGGCATGCACGCGCCTTGCTCCTAGTCTTCGACTTGGAGTAGGGTTAAATATCTTTGGGCCCTGACCTCTCTTGCCACTAAAGCCCAAGTCTCTGATGTTCCTTGTGTTGTTGAGAAGCCTTTGGACTCTAATTTTCTCTTCTGGCCCATTGTCCTTAGCTGCTCTTCCTCTAGAAGCTTATCGACCCATAAGCTGAATTTGTGGAAGAGTGCTCTTGATCTGCTTCTTGTCATTGCTCATGGAGGTACCACTGGTGAAGATACTTCCTCTAAGTGCATGTCCTGGAGCTGGTAGCTCATTTGGTCTGAGTCCTCTTGTGTAGAAGTGGAAGTGTGCGTGTACTCGGCTGGATGGCCTGTACCGGCTGGATTGTGCGCGGTATTGGCCGGAATGACTTCAGGACCGGCCAAGTTGATCCCGGAGTCGGCGGTGTCATCAGGGGGACCGGAGGTGTCATTCACGTCCCACCAAGTGTGCCGGAAGCTTGGGCCTCTCCGCCGGCGATGTTGACCGGTCTGGTCCTATAGGTCGAAGGTCCGGCGGTATTGTCTGGTCCGGCAGGCGCGCCAGATAGTCCTGCTGTCTCGGGCAAGCTTCCTGGTCGGCCAGTCTGGTCACCTGGCTGGATGTACGACCTGATGTCCTCATCATTCCCTCCCTCTTCAGTAGGTTTTGTCCTCAAAACTGGATCATCTGCATGGAAAGGGGCCAAGTCAGTAACATTGAACGTATTGGACACATTAAACTCACCTGGTAGCTCGATCCGGTAGGCGTTGTTGTTGATCCTCTCGAGCACTCTGAATGGTCCATCTCCTCTTGGTGCTAGCTTGGAACTCCTTAGGTTTGGGAACCTCTCCTGCCGTAGGTGTAGCCACACCCAATCGCCTGGTTGAAAGATCACCTCCTTTCTTCCTTTGTTGGCATGAGTCACGTACTGTCCGGTCCTCTTCTCCAAGTTTTCTGCTACCTTCTGGTGTAACCTCTTTATGAACTCTGCTTTGGATGCTCCGTTGAGGTTGGTCATCTCAGCTGGTGGCAGTGGTGTTTGCTCCAATGGGATGAGAGGGTTGAAACCGTATACCACTTCAAATGGTGTCTTCTTGGTTGCTGAGTGCACGGCTCGGTTGTAGGCGAACTCAATGAATGGCAGGCACTCCACCCAAGTCTTTAGGTTCTTCCCTAGTGTAGTTCTGAGAAGAGTTGATAGTGTCCTGTTGACAACTTCAGTTTGGCCATCGGTTTGAGGATGGCAGGTGGTAGAGAAGAGTAGCTTCGTGCCTAGCTTTCTCCAAAGGGTCCTCCAGAAATGGCTGAGGAACTTGGTGTCCCTGTCTGATACGATGGTCCTTGGCACTCCATGAAGCCATACTATCTCCCTGAAGAACAGCTCAGCTGTTTGTGTGGCATCATTGACATTGGCACATGGGATGAAATGTGCCATCTTGGAGAATCTGTCCACCACTACAAAGATTGCATCTTTGTGGTTGATCTTAGGCAGACCTAGAACAAAATCCATCGAGATGTCCACCCATGGATGTGTTGGTATGGGCAGTGGGAGATACAACCCGTGAGGTTGCACTCGGGACTTTGCCTTCTTGCAAGTAATGCATCTTGCACAATGTGCTTCTACTGTCCTCTTGATGTGTGGCCAGTAGAAGTGCTCCTTGACCACTGCTAGAGTCTTGTCGACACCAAAGTGGCCCATGAGTCCTCCTCCATGAGCTTCTCGGATGATAAGCTCCTTAATGATCCTTGTGGTATGCACAGCCTTCTTTCTCGGAACAAGAATCCCTCATGGATGTAAAACTTGCCATGACTCCCTGTGCCACACTCCTTGTAGCTCTCAGCAAAGTCAGGATCATCCTTGTATAGGTCCTTGATGTGCTCGAATCCTAGGACCTTTGCCTCCATGGTTGATATCAAGGCAAACCTCCTTGATAGTGCATCGGCTACCACATTGTCTTTGCCCTTCTTGTACTTGATCACGTACGGGAAGGTCTCTATGAACTCCATCCACCTGGCATGTCTCCTCTTGAGATTGGTTTGCCCTCTGAGGTGTTTGAGAGTCTCGTGATCAGTGTGGATCACAAACTCCTTGGACAGCAAGTAATGCTGCCAGGTTTCCAGTGCTCGGACAAGGGCATAGAGCTCCTTGTCATAAGTGGGGTAGTTCAGTGAGGCACCACCTAGCTTCTCACTGAAGTATGCCACTGGTCTCCCTCCTTGGGTTAGCACTGCTCCTATGCCTATTCCAGAGGCATCACACTCCACTTCAAACGTCTTGTTGAAGTCGGGAAGGACTAGCACTGGTGCGTGTGTAAGGCTGTCCTTCAAGGCCTTGAATGCCTTCTCCTGAGCTTCTCCCCAGCTGAATCCCACGTTCTTCTTCACTACTGCCGTCAGTGGTGAGGCAATACTGCTGAAGTTGGGCATGAATCTCCTATAGAAGCTGGCCAGTCCGTGGAAGCTCCTTACTTGGCTGATGTTCCTGGTGTTGGCCATTCTTGTATGGCTCGAATCTTCTCCTCATCAACCTGTAGGCCCTGTGAACTCACAACAAAACCTAAAAAGACAAGCTTATCAGTACAAAAGGTGCACTTCTTGAGATTGGCATAAAGCTCTTCTTGTCGAAGGGTTTTAAGTACCATCTCAAGATGTGTGAGGTGTTCCCGTAGGCACTTACTATAAACCAAAATGTCATCAAAGTAAACTACTACGAACTTACTGATGTACGCCCTAAGAACTTGGTTCATAAGGCGCATGAAGGTGGTTGGGGCATTAGTCAAGCCAAATGGCATGACTGTCCACTCGTAGAGTCCTTGCTTTGTCTTGAAAGCGGTTTTCCACTCATCACCTTCCTTCATTCTTACCTGGTGGTATCCACTTTTGAGGTCTATCTTGGAGAAGACCGTGGCTCCACTCAGCTCATCTAGCATGTCATCCAGTCGTGGTATTGGATGCCTATACTTGACTGTGATGTTGTTGATTGCTCGGCAGTCCACACACATGCGCCAAGTCCCATCCTTCTTGGGCACTAGTAGCACTGGTACAGCACATGGACTGAGGCTCTCTCGAACATATCCTTTCTCCAGGAGCTCCTTGACTTGCTTCTCAAGCTCTTTGGACTCCTCTGGACTCATCCGGTAGGCTGGCCGGTTGGGCAGGGCTGCTCCGGGCACTAGATCAATCTGGTGTTCTATGCCACGTAAAGGAGGCAAGCCTGCTGGTATCTCCTCTGGAAATACATCCTGGAATTTGTTGAGGAGTGTTGCTACTTCATGAGGTAGCTCTACCTGTCCCTGTTCTATACTCAACACTTCCTTGAAAACCATTAGTAACATTAAGTCCTTGAGGCTAAAGCTCTCCGGATATGACTAGGTTGAATAAGAAAGTTAGACTTGACAAGTTTCTTTTCCTTACTCATTTGGAGTTGTAGCTCATGTACTTGGGCAGGTGTAAGAGGAGCTAGGCTGACCTTTCTCTTGTCATGCACGAAGGTGTATAGATTGGTTCGGCCATCATGCCTGGTCTCTTTGTCAAACTGCCATGGTCTTCCTAGTAGAAGATGGCCAGCTTGCATGGGCACCACGTCGCACATGACCTGGTCTTGGTACTTGCCCACACTGAATGGCACAGTGACTTGCTCATGAATCTTGAGCTCCACTTTGTCATCAAGCCATCTCAGTCTATATGGTCGAGGATGCCGTGTCCTCTCTAGACCTAGCTTATCAACCATATACGCACTAGCAACGTTAGTGCAAGAACCACCATCTATGATGAGGTTACATACCTTTCCCTTGATGGTGCAACGGCTGTGGAAGATGTTCTCCCTTTGGATGGTCTCTGAAGGATCCACCATTGCACTGAGGATACGTCTAGTGACCAGCACTTCCCCCACATCAGGGTACTCAATGTCACCATATTCTCCTTCTGGCTCATAGTCCTCTTCATCTTGGGACTCATATTCTCCTGCCTCCGTAATCAGCATGACTCGGTTGTTTGGGCACTCCCTTGAGATGTGTCCACGTCCCCTGCACTTGAAACAAGTTATGTCACGTGATCTTTGAGGGTTAGAAGACTTACCAGGCTCTCTCTGGTCACGGGTGGGTTCAGGAGGCTTGCTCTTGAACCTTGACTCGATCTCTACGCTTTTGCCTTTGTCCACTGTCTTAGGCATGTTGCTTGGTGCCCAAGGTGTCTTAGGCTTGCTGCGGATGTCTTGGCTCTTACGTTTGATGTGCTGTTCAGCTTGCACAGATAGGTGGAACAAGTCCTTGAAGTCGTTGTAGATTTGCCTTTCCACCTTGCAGCTGATCCTTTCTTGGAGTCCATCCAAGAATTGCGCCATCAATGCTTCTTCATCATCATTGAGCTCCAATCTGTTCTTTAACCTCTCGAACTCTTCATAGTACTCCTCTACTGATCTGGTACCCTGCTTAAGAGTACGAAAACGTCGTTGCAAATCCCTATGAAAGTAAGGTGGAACATACCTTTGTCGCATGAGGTCTTTCATGTCGACCTATGAGTCTACGGGCCTCATTCTCTTCCTCCTTCTGTCAGATATCTCACGATCCCACCAGATGAGGGCATTGTCCGTGAGTTGTGCTACTGCCATTGAGACTCTCCTAGGTCCTGGTTGGTTGTAGTTATCAAAGATATGATCCATTCGCTTCTCCCAATCTAGGTACGCCTCGGGGTCTACTTTTCCTGCAAAACTAGGAGGAGTTAGCTTAACATCAGGATGAATTACCCGGTTGTAGGTGTGTTCATCTCCATCCTCATGACGTCTAGGAGGCATTCTTGGTCTCTGGTGAAGACCATATGGCTCAAAGCCATCATCTTCTGCCTCTGGTTGCCGTGGAGGTCCTCTCGGCCTATGGTGATAGTTATGAGGTTGCATGTCCTCATCTCCATCTGGTTGGGGTTCCTCCTGTTCGTGCCGTGTCCTAAGGTACTCAGGACCCTCAGGACGGTCTTGCTCAGCTCTCACGTGCCTTATGGCCTGGAATCTTACTGGTCTCTCCACGCGCTCCAACCTCTCGCCTATGGATGCGAGTTGTGTTTGGAGTGTGGTGAACATGGCCATCATGGCTTCAGCTGCGTCTCTATTCTCTTCTCCCATGGTGTGCTACAAAGAAAGAAGACAATTAGGGTGCTCCTAAATTATTAGGAGGGTTTTTCTTTTTATATGGGGTTTGAAAAAATGCAAAAAGGAAAAATCCTAAGGAAAGGAAATTCAAAAAATGTGAAGATTTGAGAAAAAGGAAACTTTCTTGACAACTTGTGCTAGCTGTCCAATTCGACTTCCTTTAGTATTCTTTCTATTTTCTTTTTATTTTCTTTTTAATTTAACTTAAAAATAAAGGAAATATGATTTAAACAAAAAGGAAAACGTGAAAGACAATGCAAAAGTGAATCTAAACCCTAGTGATACACGTAGGAGGCTAGATGCACTCGGTTTGGAGTTTGATGTTGTTTTTTGATTTTTCTTGAATACGATTTAAACTAATGCAAGAACTAGAAATAAGACAAGCAAAAGGATAGAAACAACCTGGTTTAGGAGCTTTAAGCTCTGATACCAAAATGATACAAGCCTCGATTCAAGGATGTATGCGCGTGGGCTGTTTGTAGAAGATTAGGTGAGAAACTCGACCTTAGGCTTCTGGATAGGGGTTTTCTGGTTGGTATTCGATGGAGGGGTGAAGTGAACCACACGAGGGGTGATGAACCTCGTGATAAATCACAAACTTAGAGCTAGGAGGGCTGGTCTCAACTAGGTTCTAAGCGCACAAGATTCTTAGAGAGAAAACTTGTAGGGAAAAGTTCTACTTTATTAATAATCAAAAGGTTGTCGAACTACAATGCTGGAAGGAGCCTTATTAATATGCTCGACAGCTTGACCTACTAGGGTCGACTCAAATAAGAAAAAGGAAAGTTTACAAAAGTGCACAAAAGGAAAAAATACAAAAGTGTATAACCGAAAAAGGACCTATTCCTAAGATGTTCTTGACTCAAAAATGTAAAGCAACTAGATCCTACCCAGCAAAACAGAAAGAGGCATATATTCGAATGTAAACTTACCTTAACTCACCTCACGGCCAAGAAATGGAAGGTGGCCGTCCTTGTGGCATGCACGCGCCTTGCTCCTAGTCTTCGACTTGGAGTAGGGTTAAATATCTTTGGGCCCTGACCTCTCTTGCCACTAAAGCCCAAGTCTCTGATGTTCCTTGTGTTGTTGAGAAGCCTTTGGACTCTAATTTGCTCTTCTGGCCCATTGTCCTTAGCTGCTCTTCCTCTAGAAGCTTGTCGACCCATAAGCTGAATTTGTGGAAGAGTGCTCTTGATCTGCTTCTTGTCATTGCTCCTGGAGGTACCACTGGTGTAGATACTTCCTCTAAGTGCATGTCCTGGAGCTGGTAGCTCATTTGGTCCGAGTCCTCTTGTGTAGAAGTGGAAGTATGCGTGTACTCGGCTGGATGGCCTGTACTGGCTAGATTGTGCGCGGTACTGGCCGGAATGAATTCAGCACCGGCCAAGTTGATCCCGGAGTCGGCGGTGTCATCAGGGGGACCGGAGGTGTCATTCACGTCCCCACCAAGTGTGCCGGAAGCTTGGGCCTCTCCGGCGGCGATGTTGACCGGTCTGGTCCTATAGGTCGAAGGTGCGGCGGTATTGTCTGGTCCGGCAGGCGCGCCAGATAGTCCTGCTGTCTCGGGCAAGCTTCCTGGTCGGCCAGTGTGGTCACCGGGCTGGATGTACGACCTGATGTCCTCATCAAAAGGTGAACTAAAAAAGTGAACTTCTCGAGAAATCTGTTTTGGTCATAAAAAGGTTAGTTTTGCAATTGACCAAAGGTGAATTAACAAAGCATACTTCTCGAAAAGTTTGTTTTGTCAACAAAAAAATCCACAAATTTCTCGAGAAAGCTGCTTTGTCGACAAAAAGATTAGTTTTGCAATTGACCAAAAATTGGAATGACAAAGCACACTTCTCGCGACTTTATAAGAAGTTTGTTTTGTTAATCCACCTTTGGTCATTTGCAAAACTAACCTTATTTGTGACAAAAACATATTTCTTGAGAAGTTTGCGTGTTTTTTTGTCGACAAAGCATACTTCTCGAAAAATCTGATTTTTATATTATTTCTTATCAATTGCAAAACTAAGTTTTTTGTTAGCAAAATAGGCTTCTCGAGAAGTCAAGGGTTTTTTTGTCGACAAAGAAAACTTCTCAAGAAGTCCGCTTTGTTAATTCACCTTTGGTCAATTACAAACCTAAAACATTTCTGTTACCAAAGCAGACTCTTTGAAAAGTGTGCGGATTTTTTTGTCGACAAAGCATACGTCGCAGAAAGTTTTAGAAGTGTGCTTTGTTAATACAACTTTGGTCAATTGCAAAACTACTATTTTGTGACGACGTCTACGGGATTTATTGTCAACAAAGGAGGTTTCTCAAGAAGTTTGTTTTGTAAATAAAATACAAATCAGACTTTCCGAGAAGTTTGCGATTTACAACGAGAAAATCATAGCCAAAACACGAAAAGTACCTTGGATGTTGATTTTTAAGCTGAGCAACTTCAAAGATGATCGATATAGACTTCCAAAAGTTTGTTTTCGCAGATAGTGATGATGTTTTCCAAAGTTGCAAGATTTTGAAGATAGTATAAATAGAAAAATGAGAAGAAATTTTGAGAGAAAGTGAGCGAAGTTGGGATGAATGAGATTGTGATGAAGGAATAGAGCTAAATCTGGTGTGGTGATTGTATTTAGAGCTCATTACTTCCAACGACGATGGTGGTTGTGTGATGAAAAAGATGCATTCCATAATTATTTGATAAACTGTGTATATAATTATCTTTTTGTATTTTTTAAAATAGAAACAAAAAGTATAAGATAATGGCAAAAATATAAATATAATTATTTTGAGTGATAAAAAGAGATAAATGGTTAGTTTTGCAAAAAAGAATTTATGGGAGTTAGTTTTGCATTTTAACTCAAATTTTGAGTCAATTTTGCAACTCACAGACTTTTTGATAAGTATGTTTTGTAAAATGATATACAAAGCATACTTCTTGAAAAAGTGTTTTGTAAAAAATTATACAGCATACTTTTGAAAAATTCTTTAATCTGCAACGAGAAAATCATAGCCAAAAACCAAAATTATCTCGAGTGATTTCTTCTAAATTTAAAATCACTATATCTAGTTCTATAATCTTTTTGATAAGTATTTATAACTAATAAGTAGTTGATAATGGTGGTTGGAGTAATGAAAATGATGACATTTTTATAAATATTTTAAAGCGTGTGTATGTAAGTGTTTTTTTATATTTTTATAAACAAAATATATACAATAATGGTAAAACTGTAAATATGAAAAACTTTTATGGGATATAAAAGAGATAAAGTACATAGCCCAATACCCGATCCAGTTTAGTATATATTGGCTTAGTTTGTGGTTTGGCGGTGCCGTCGGCATGGGGTTTGCTTTTGGGTTTGGATTGGGATTTATTTTTCTTTAAAGCTATCTGATCTAAATGAACTTCTTGTGGCTATGAAGGTACTAAAATATGATTCTTTCCCTTAAACTCAAATGGGTACCTATTAGTAAACCCATCATGAATAACCCTTCTATTCGATTGCCAAGGTCTACCTAACAAGATGTGACCAGTATCTATGGGTAATACATCACACAAAACCTCATCTTCATATTTTCCTATGGACAAAGGAACTAGGATCTGGTTCTCTACTTCTAGCTCACCCTCATCATTAAGCCATTGCAACTTATAGGGTTTAGACCTCTTAATAATCTCAAGTCCTAACTTCTCTACCATAATCTCACTAGCTACATTGGTACAGCTACTTCCATCTATTACTAAGCTACATACCTTGATCTTAACTAGACAGCGAAAGGTTCTCTCTTTGATTATTCTTTTCTATCCTAGTTTGTATGTTTAGAGTTCTCCTATTGACTAAGAGGTGTCCAGCATGGGCCATGTCTACATTTTCTTCCAAGGATTCAGCATCTGAATGGTCATCATCTGATTCTACCTCACCATTAGCCCTAATAACTATGGTTTTCTTATTGGTACATTCCCTAGAGTAGTTACCAAAGCCCATACAATTAAAACACGGAATTTACCTAGTCTTGGTGCTAGAAACCATATCCATTCCCTTAAGTTTCGAATCTTCTACCTTAAGTTTAGTGAAAAGGAATAACCAAAAAAGGACATCAAATTAAATGTTCTTGACTCAATAAAATGGAAAACTACTAATTCCTACCCTGCAAAATAGAAAAGACAATCTTATAATTGAAAACTTACCTACTTACCATTCGGCCAAGAAATGGAAGGTGGCCGACTGATGACGACATCAGGTCGTATGTCCAGCCAGGAGACCAGACTGGCCGACCAGGAAGCTTGCCCGAGACAGCCGGGCCATCTGGCACGTCTGCCGACCCAAGCGGTAACGCCGGACCCTCGACCAATAAGACCGGACCGATCAGCATTGCCGGCGGAGAGGCCCAAGCTTCCTGCACAATTGGTGGCGACGTGGATGACACCGCCGGCCCCCTTGGTGATGCCGCTGACTCCGGGATCAACTTGGCCGGTCCAGAAGGCATTCCGGCCAGTACCTCGCACAGTCCAGCCGGTACAGCCGATCCAGCCGAGTACACGGGCATTTCAACTTCTACACAAGGAGACTCGGACCAGATTAGCTACCAGCTTCAGGACATGCATCTAGAGGAAGTCTCTATACCAGTAGTACCACCAGGAGAAATGACAAGGAGCAGATCAAGAGCACTCTTCCACAAGTTCAGCCTATGGGTCGACAAGCTCCTAGAGAAGATCGACTAAGGACAATGGACCAGAAGTGCAAAGAAGAGTCCAAAGGCTTCTCAACAATTCAAGGGACATCACAGACTTGGGCTTTAGTGGCAAGAGAGGTCAGGGCCCAAAGATTCTTAACCCTACTCCAAGTCGAAGACTAGGAGCAAGGCGCGTGCATGCCACAAGGACGGTCACCTTCCATTTCTTGGCCGTGAGGTAAGTAAGGTAAGTTTTCAATTCGAATATTTGCCTCTTTCTATTTTGCATGGTAGGATCTAGAATATTTACATTTTTTTAGTCAAAGAAATTTTAGGAATAGGTCCTTTTTCGGTTATGCACTTTTGTACATTTTCCATTTGTGCACTTTTGTAATCTTTCCTTTTCTTTCTTTGAGTCGACCCTAGAAAGTCAAGCTGTCGAGCATATTAATAAGGCTCCTTCCAGCATTGTAGTTCGACAACCTTTTAGATATTAATAAAGTAGAACTTTCTTCGAACAAGTTTTCTCTCTAAGAATCTTGTGCGCTTAGAACCTAGTTGAGACCAGCCGTCCTAGCTCTAAGTTTGTGATTTATCACGAGGTTCATCACCCCTCGTGTGGTTCACTTCACCCTTCCATCAAATACCAACCCAAAAACCCCTATCCAAGAAGTCTAAGGTCGAGTTTCTCACCTAACCTTCTCCAAACAGCCCATGCGCATATAAGCCTTGAATCGAGGCTTGTATCATTTTGGTATCAGAGCTTAAAGCTCCTAATCCAGGTTGTTTCTATCCTTTAACTTGTTTTGTTTCTTGTTCTTGCATTAGTTTAAGTTTCATTCAAAAAAACAAAAAAAAACAACATCTAAACTCATACGGAGTGCATCTAGTTTCTACGTGCATCACTAGGTTCTAGAATCATTATGCTTCATTGCTAAAAAACATCGTTGATTTTCACGATGGCGAGTGCTCAATTACTCAGATCTGGTATTAGTTTTTCCTCATTTCGAATTTTTGCATCTCACTCCGTTGTACTGTGGATTTCAGGGAGACAGCGGAAAGCTCGAGGCGTCGATAGATCGGCTTCTGAATGAAGAGAAGCAAATGAGACTCGCAGAAAATGTCTCCGGCACAAGGAAGGCTGCAACTGAGATTCTGCAGCTTTGTTTCGAAGCTAAGGACTGGAAACTTCTTAACAAGCAGATTCTTAATCTCTCCAAGAAACGTGGTCAGCTTAAACAGGTACTTCGATTTTGTTAGAATCCTTGTGCTTTTTTTTTAGTTCTTACAGAACTTCGATTGGGCTGATAAGTTATGGTTTTGTTTACTTTTTATTTTGATTTCATCTGCGTTTGACTTCCGAATCGTGTTTGGTAACCTTAATCTTGGAAAGAGATAAAGGGCATTAGCTCAAACTTCAGGGAGATTCGCCTTTGTACTATATACAAACTTAGGTTGGGTTTTTGTCCCGTGATTGGTTTTGTTATGTTGCTAATTTGTTATCCAAATTTAAATTCACTGTTGTAGTTAGTTTTTTTTTTTTTGCTTCATTAGTTTTATGTTCATTGTTTTGTTGGTTTTACTTTTGCTTTCCGTGTTTTCTTGGTCTTGTATCTTCATATGTATTTGCTTTGACATTTTTCAGGTATAGAATTGTATTGAAAGTAAGCGATACAAAGTGAACACGTAAACATCCATGATCTTGAGAAAACACAATATAGATGAAAAAACTTGTCATTGCTATTTTGGTCTAAAATTTTGTCACAATATAGAAAATTGTGCTAGCAACGTGGGCGTTGAATTCCTATCATTTTGAACTCTATATCAAAAGTTACGAACGATTTAGTGTATACAAACACGGTAATATATTATTCTCCAATTCTCAATGGTCCTTGCCAAAAAAAGCACCAATATTCTCAAATTTTTTACGCCTTTTTGTATACCATTCATAGAGTTCGTTTACAACCGAGCCGTGCATTCAGCAACCAAGAAGACACCATTTGAAGTGGTATACGGCTTCAACCCTCTCACCCCATTGGAGCAAACGCCACTACCACCAGCTGAGATGACCAACCTCAACGGAGCATCCAAGGCAGAGTTCATAAGGAGGTTACACCAGAAGGGAGCAGAAACCTTGGAAAAGAGGACCGGACAGTACGTGACTCATGCCAACAAGGGAAAAAAGGAGGTGATCTTTCAACCAGACGATTGGGTATGGCTACACCTACGGCAGGAGAGGTTCTGAAACCTAAGGAGTTCCAAGCTAGCACCAAGAGGAGATGGACCATTCAGAGTGCTCGAGAGGATCAACAACAACGCCTACCAGATCGAGCTCCCAGGTGAGTTTAATGTGTCCAATACGTTCAATGTTACTGACTTAGCCCTTTTCCATGCAGATGAACCAGTTTTGAGGACAAAACCTACTGAAGAGGGAGGGGATGATGAGGACATCAGGGCGTACATCCAGCCAGGAGACCAGACTGGCCGACCAGGAAGCTTGCCCGAGACAGCCGGGCCATCTGGCACGTCTGCCGACCCAAGCGGTAACGCCGGACCCTCGACCAATAAGACCGGACCGATCAGCATTGCCGGCGGAGAGGCCCAAGCTTCCTGCACAATTGGTGGCGACGTGGATGACACCGCCGGCCCCCTTGGTGATGCCGCTGACTCCGGGATCAACTTGGCCGGTCCAGAAGGCATTCCGGCCAGTACCTCGCACAGTCCAGCCGGTACAGCCGATCCAGCCGAGTACACGGGCATTTCAACTTCTACACAAGGAGACTCGGACCAGATTAGCTACCAGCTTCAGGACATGCATCTAGAGGAAGTCTCTATACCAGTAGTACCACCAGGAGAAATGACAAGGAGCAGATCAAGAGCACTCTTCCACAAGTTCAGCCTATGGGTCGACAAGCTCCTAGAGAAGATCGACTAAGGACAATGGACCAGAAGTGCAAAGAAGAGTCCAAAGGCTTCTCAACAATTCAAGGGACATCACAGACTTGGGCTTTAGTGGCAAGAGAGGTCAGGGCCCAAAGATTCTTAACCCTACTCCAAGTCGAAGACTAGGAGCAAGGCGCGTGCATGCCACAAGGACGGCCACCTTCCATTTCTTGGCCGTGAGGTAAGTAAGGTAAGTTTTCAATAAGAATATTTGCCTCTTTCTGTTTTGCAGGGTAGGATCTAGAATATTTACATTTATTGAGTCAAAGACATTTTAGGAATAGGTCCTTTTTTCGATTATACACTTTTGTATCTTTTCCTTTTGTGCACTTTTGTAAATTTTCCTTTTCTTATTTGAGTCGACCCTAGAAGGTCAAGCTGTCGAGCATATTAATAAGGCTCCTTCCAGCATTGTAGTTCGACAACCTTTTTGCTAATTAATAAAGATCGAATTTTCTTACAAGTTTTCTCTCAAGAATCTTGTGCGCTTAGAACCTAGTTGAGACCAGCCCTCCTAGCTCTAAGTTTGTGATTTATCACGAGGTTCATCACCCCTCGTGTGGTTCACTTCACCCTTCCATAAAATACCAACCCAAAAATCCCTATCCAAGAAGTCTAAGGTCGAGTTTCTCACCTAACCTTCTCCAAACAGCCCACGCGCATATAAGCCTTGAATTGAGGCTTGTATCAGTCGGCCACCTTCCATTTCTTGGCCAAAAGGTAAGAATGGTAAGTTTTCAATTATATACTTGCCTTTTCTGTTTTGCAGAGTAGGAATTCGTAGTTTTACATTTCTGAGTCAAGAACAATTTAGGTAGTTGTCCTTTTTCGGTTATTTCTTTTTTGTAATTTTCCTTATGCACTTTTGTAACTTTTCATTTGGGTCGACCCTAGAATTTCAAGGCTGCCGAGCATATTAATAAGGCTCCTTCATCATTGTAGTTTGACAACTTTTGATTATCAACAATGATAGAACTTTTTCCTACGAGTTTTTCTCCTAAAACTCTATCGCTTAGAACCATAGTTGAAACCAGCCCTCCTAGCTTCTAGGTTGTGATTTATCACAAGGTTCATCATCCCTCGTGTTGTTCACTTCACCCCTCCATCCAATATCCACCAGAAAACCTCCATCCAGAAGCCTAAGACCAAGTTTCTCGCCTAATCTTCTCCAACCAGTCGCGAGTGTTACGGTCTTGATTCATGGGTTGTATCATTTTAGTATCAGAGCTTAAGCTCCTAAAACCAGGTTGTTTCTATCTTTTCGTTTAGTCTTAATTCGAGTTCATGCATTAGTTTACGTTTCATTAAAAAAAAAATCAAAAAATAACATCTACAATTCAAACCGAGTGCATCTAGTTCCTAAGTGCATCACTAGGGTCTAGAATCATTCTTTTCATTGCAACTTTGTTTTCCTTTTGTTAAAAGCATAATTTCCATTATTAATTAAGTTAAATTAAAAAAAATAAAAGAAATCAAGAAAATTCGACCAGAAAAAGAAATCTAGGAGATTTGCATTAATTACTAGGATTTGCAACATTAATTGTAGAATCTTTCCTTTTTCAAATTTTCCTTTTCTATTTGCATCTTCTACTACAAAAGAAAACTCTCCTAATAAATTTTTAGGAGTAAACTAACTTGTTTTTCTTCTTGTAACACACGATGGCTGAAGGGAACCAAGATGCAACCGAAGCCATGATGGCCATGTTCACCACCCTCCAAACACAACTCGCATCAATCGGCGAGAGATTGGAGCGTGTGGAGAGGCCGGTGAGATTCCAGACCATAAGGCATGTGAGGGCTGACCAAGACCTTGCTGAAGGTCCTGATCACCCCTAGGACATGGCCCAAATAGGAGGAGCCCCAGCCGGATGGAGATGAGGACGCACAGCCTCACGGCTATCACCCTAGGCCAAGAGGACCTCCACGGCATCCAGAAGCAGAGGGCAATGGCTACGAGCCCTATGGTCATCACCAGAGACCAAGGATGCCCCATAGACATCATGAGAATGGAGATGACTACTCCTACAATCGGGTAAACAGTCATGATGTCAAGCTAACACCTCCTAGTTTTGCAGGAAAAGTAGACCCCGAGGCCTATCTAAATTGGGAAAGGAGGATGGATCACATCTTCCACCATTACAATCAGCCAGGCCCTAGGAGAGTCTTCATGGCAGTAGCACAACTCACAGATAATGCCCTCATCTGGTGGGATCGTGAGGCTTCTGACCGTAGCAGAAGGAGATTGAGGCCCGTAGACTCTTGGTCGACATGAAGGACCTCGTGATGCAAAGGTTTGTCCCACCTTATTTCCATAGGGATTTGCAACGATGTTTTCGTACTCTTAAACATGGTACAAGATCAGTAGAGGAGTACTACGAGGAGTTTGAAAGGCTAAGGAACAGGTTGGAGCTCAATGATGATGAGGGGGCATTGATGGCTCAATTCTTGGATGGATTGCAAGAGAGGATCAGCCGAAAAGTGGAGAGACAAATCTACAATGATTTCAAGGACTTGTTCCACCTCTCTGTCCAGGCTGAGCAGCACATCAGGCGTAAGAGCCAAGACATACGCAGCAAACCTAAGACGCCTTGGGCACCAAGCATTAGCACCAAGCCCGTATACAAGGGCAAGAGTATAGAAGTCGAATCACGGTTCAAGAGCAAGCCTCCTGAGCAAACATGTGACCAGAGAGAGCCTAGTAAGTATTCTAACCCTCAGATATCACGTGATATCACTTGCTTTAAGTGTAGAGGTCGCGGTCACATCTCAAGGAGTGCCCAAACAACTGAGTCATGCTGATCACGGAAGCTGGAGAGTATAAGTCTCGAGATGAAGAGGACTTTGAACCAGAAGCAGAATACGGTGCTATTGAGTACCCTGATGTGGGGGATGTGCTGGTCACTAGACGCATCCTCAGTGCAATGGTAGACCCCACCGAGACCATTCAAAGGGAGAACATCTTCCACAACCGGTGCACCATCAAGGGCAAGGTATGTAATCTCATCATAGATGGTAGTTCTTGAACTAATGGGGCTAGTCCCTATATGGTTGATAAGCTAGGTCTAGAGAAGACAAAGCACCCCCGGCCATATCGACTGAGATGGCTCGATGACAAGGTGGAGCTTAAGATCCATGAGAAAGTAATCGTGCCATTTAGTGTGGGCATATACCAGGACCAGGTAGTCTATGATGTAGTACCTATGCAAGCTGGCCATCTTCTGCTAGGAAGGCCATGGCAGTTTGACAAAGAGACAAGGCATGATGGCCGAACAAATCTCTACACATTTGTGCACGATAAGAGAAAGGTCAGCCTAGCTCCTCTCACACCTGCCTAGGTACACGAGCTACAACAGCAAATGAGTAAGGAAAAGAAACTCATTAAGTCTAATTTTCTCATTCAACCAAGTCATGTCCGGAGAGCTTTAGCCTCAAAGGACTTAATGTTACTAATGGTTTTCAAAGAGGTTTTGAGTGTAGAGAAAGAACAGATAGAGCTACCTCCTGAAATAGCAGCCCTCCTCAACAAATTCATGGATGTATTCCCTAAGCAGGCTTGCCTACCTTGCACGACACAGAGCACCAGATCGATCTCGTGCCCGGAGCAGCCTTACCCAATCGACCAGCCTACCGGATGAGTCTATGTCCGCACTAAATCGTCTGCAACTTTTGATTTAGAGTTCCGAATGACACGAATCTAATACCCACGTTAAGCTAGCTCAATTTTCTATATTGTGACAAAATTTAAAACCAAAAAAGCTACGAAAAAGCCTCCAAGTAATCCAATTTATACCAAATTAAGTGGTGTCATGCATTTTGCTTCATATGTAAACCTTTGCGCAATGAACACCGATGTCAGTTTACAATAATCATTTTAGCTGGCCGATCAACTTGACATGTCCGCACCAAATCGTCTGTAACTTTGAGTTAGAATTCAAAATGAGACGAATCCAATGCCCACGTTAAGCTACCTCAAATTTTCATATTGTGATAAAATTTAGAGTAATGACCTTGAATGACCCACATTCATCCCGTAATCACCCAAATGACCCCGTGTTATGTACGATTACTCATATGACCCGAAACTTTGGTTAAAAGTCATGAAAACCATGATAACACGATTTATATACAATTATGCCATTATGTATTGAGAAAAAAAAATTAAATAAGTTATTATATCTACCATCATGTCTTTTCAGTCATTGGGTCGTGTCTTTTCAGTTTTAATAATTGTTATCGAAACCCTAAACCTTTCACCATTTCGACTTCAGATTTCCAAAACAAGAAAACTCTTTCACCATTCTCGGCGACATTTTCGTGTTTCTACGTGTTCGTGTTCATTTTTGGTGACATTTTCTATGTGTTCGTGTTTCTACGTGTTTGTGTTTCCTCGCGTTGGTGTTTGTTCTCTATGACTACCGGTGTTTCTTCCGTTGTGCTTTGCCGACTTTGTGTTAGTTTGAAGTTTTATTTTCTAGTTTTCCGTCGCGGTAAGTCATCTCTTCCAGCTTAATAGTCACCGTCTTTGGTATATTTTTCATATTTTCTTGTATGCATTGTGTAAAAATCAGACATAAATCGACGAAACATTCGAAATCAAAACCCTATTCTCTTTCGTTATTAACATATACATCGTTTGTTGTAGATTTTGTGAAACTACGACACGGAATCCGGTTCGTGTCATTCTGAGCACTAAATCAAAAGTTACACACGATTTGGTGCATACATGTCAAGTTGATTTCTTGGTAAGGTTTTTAATGAGGCAAATGAATCACATTACAACCAGCCCAATTTGTTGTTTAAAATCAAAAGGAGTTCAATTAAATTAAAATCACATTACAACCAGCCCAATTTAATGTTGTAGACTCCTCATATTTACGTCCCCTTATAGTATAAATAGGGTCTTTCAGTTGTAAACTTGATCATTCAACTTTTTCAAATAAAAACAGCTTCTTTTCTTAAGTTTGAGAGTGATTATCTTCTTAATCTGATTGTTGGTGTGTAATATCCTTCAGTCAACATTTAGTAGCCTTAGTGTGTAATATCTAAGCTACTATCTTAGGTAAATCAGTAGTCTTGCCGCAGCTAATGTGTGACCCTTCAATCCACAACTTTTTGAACTGATTGAATTTCGATTCATTCTGTTGCAAAGCTTATCTCAACTGCATCCAAAAGTGCATTCCTTCGGAGGTTCGCATCATTTGGTATCAGAGCACACTTCTGATCGGTTATCCCTATCATTGATCTCTATATCTCTTTATTTCCATCTGTTTAGATTGCATCTGCTTGTGTATCGATTTGCATCAGTTGATTAATCAAAAAAAACCTATTCATATAATTGCATTGTTGTTTTTATCCAATATTACATCAATTTATAACATCAAAATCGACCCCAACCCATTGTATTTTCAGATTAGAAAATAACATACTCGCAACTCTTCATCTTCCATCGAAAATATTTTTTCAGAACATGTATTTTTAACGCATTTGTTAAGTGTATTTGTAGCTATGTCAAGAGGAAATCAAACTTCAGAAGCACCAAACCTGTTAATGGAGGCTCTAGTACCAGAAATGAAGAAAGCATTACAAATAGAGCTGGAAGCCATTCATTTGCGGCTTGATAATGTTCAGAACAATAGTAACACAGAAGGAGGCCCAAGGAGAACTAGGAATCCCTTAAGACGTGGCCAAAATGAAGAAACAGAATCCTACTATAGCCGTGGAAGTGAAGGAAGTAGGAGAACCCAAAGGAGGCCTAGGCGTGTAAGAGAAGAAAGGGGTCAGCCTAATGACACCTTAGGAGGTCTTAAACTTAAGATACCATCATTCTATGGCAAAAATGATCCAGACACTTACCTGGAATGGGAGAAGAAGATCGAGCTGGTGTTTGATTGTCAACACTATTCCGAGCTCAACAAGGTCCGCGTAGCTGCTACTGAGTTTTATGAGTATGCACTCAGCTGGTGGGATCAATTGGTGACTTCCAGAAGACGTAATGGTGAGTATCCTGTAGAAACATGGGCTGAGATGAAAGCCATAATGAGGAAAAGGTTTGTGCCCAGCCATTACCATTGTGAGCTTCACCAAAAGCTAAGGAGACTCAATCAAGGAAGCTGAAGTGTTGAGGACTATTTCCAGGAGTTGGAAACCCTCATGATCAGGGCAGATATTTCAGAAGACAGAGAAGCTACTATGGCAAGATTTTTAGGAGGACTTAACCATGACATTCAAGATAGAATGGAGCTGGAACATTATGTGGAGGTAGAGGAAATGTTGCACAAAGCTATACTGGTGGAACACTGGATGGTCAACCTGACATATCTGAACTAAATCGTCTGTAACTATTGAGTTAGAGTTCAGAAGGACACGAATCAAACTTCCACGTTAAGCTACCTCAATTTTCTATACTGTGATAAAATTTAAGACCGAAATAGCTACGACAAAGCCTCCAAGTAATCCAATCTATCCCAAACTGCGTGGTGCGATGCGTTATGCTTCATTTATAAGCCATTACTCAAGGAGCACCAATGATAATTTTAGAATGTTCATTTTAAATGACTGATCATCTTGACATGTGCGCACTAAATCTTCCACAACTTTTAGTTAGATTTCAGAATGACACAAATCTAAAGCCCACATTAAGTTCGCTTTATTTTCGATATTGTGACAAAATTTAAGATGGAAATAGCTACAACAAAAGCCTCCAAGTAATCAAATCTATCCCAAGCTACGTTATGCCATGCATGATGCTTCATTTGTAATCCTTTTATCAATAAGCACCAATGACCAGTTTACAGTGATTATTTGAACTAGCCGATCAAGTTGTCATGTACACACTAAATCGTCTTTAACTTTTGATTTAGAGTACAGAGTTAGACGAATCCTACGCCTAAGTAAAGCTAGCTAAATTTTCTATATTATGACAAAAATTTATACCAAAATAGCTACGACAAAGCCTCCAAGTAATCCAATCTATCCCGAACTGCGTGATGCCATGCATTATGCTTCATTTGTAAACGTTTGCTCAATGAGCACCAATGATCATCTTAGAAAGAACAATTTAACTGGCCGATCAAATTGACATGTATGTACTAATTCGTTCTTAAATTTTTATTTAGAGATCGGAATGACACGAATCCAACTCCGACGTTAAGCTAGCTCAATTTTCTATATTGTGACAACATTTGAGACTGAAACAGCTACCACGAAGCCTTCAAGTAATCCAATGTATCCAAAACTGGGTGATGCCATGCATTATGCTTCATTTATAAGCCCTTACTCAAGGAGCACTAATCATGAGTTTAGAATGATCACTTTAACTGGCCAATCAACTTGACATGTCCGCTATAAATTGCCCAGAACTTTTGATTTAGAGTTCATAATGATACGAATCCAACGCCCACATTAAGCTAGCTCAATATTCTGTATTGTGACAAAATTTAGGACCAAAATAGCAACGAAAAAGCCTCCAAGTAATCCAATGTATCCCAAACTGTGTGATGCCATGCATTATGCTTCATTTATAAGCCTTTACTCAAGGAGCACCACTGATCAGTTTAGAATGATAACTATTACTGGCCTATCAACTTGACATGTCCGTACTAAATCGTTCATAACTTTAGATTTAGAGTTCAGAATGACACGAATCCAACGCCCACGTTAAGCTAGCTCAATTTTATGTATTGTGACAAAATATAAAAACAAAATAGCTATGAAAAAGCCTCCAAGTAATGCAATCTTTTCCAAACCTGTGTGATGCCATCCATTATGCTCCATTTATAAGTGATAGCCTTGATTCAAGGATGTATGCGCGTGGGCTGTTTCTAGAAGATTAGGTGAGAAACTCAACCTTAAGCTTCTGGATAGGGGTTTTCTGGTTGGTAAACGATGGAAGGGTGAAGTGAACCACACGAGGGGTGATGAACCTCGTGATAAATCACAAACTTAGAGCTAGGAGGGCTGGTCTCAACTAGGTTCTAAGCGCACAAGTCTCTCTTGAGAGAAAGCTCGTAGGGAAAAAGTTCTACTTTATTAATAATCAAAAGGTTGTCGAACTACAATGCTGGAAGGAGCCTTATTAATATGCTCGACAGCTTGACCTTCTAGGGTCGACTCAAATAAGAAAAAGGAAAGTTTACAAAAGTGCACAAAAGGAAAAAAATACAAAAGTGTATAACCAAAAAAGGACCTATTCCTAAAATGTTCTTGACTCAAAAATGTAAAGCAACTAGATCCTACCCTGCAAAACAGAAAGAGGCATATATTCGAATGTAAACTTACCTTAACTCACCTCATGGCCAAGAAATGGAAGGTGGCCGTCCTTGTGGCATGCACGCGCCTTACTCCTAGTCTTCGACTTGGAGTAGGGTTAAATATCTTTGGGCCCTGACCTCTCTTGCCACTAAAGCCCAAGTCTCTGATGTTCCTTGTGTTGTTGAGAAGCCTTTGGACTCTAATTTGCTCTTCTGGCCCATTGTCCTTAGCTGCTCTTCCTCTAGAAGCTTGTCGACCCATAAGCTGAATTTGTGGAAGAGTGCTCTTGATCTGCTTCTCGTCATTGCTCCTGGAGGTACCACTGGTGTAGATACTTCCTCTAAGTGCATGTCCTGGAGCTGGTAGCTCATTTGGTCCGAGTCCTCTTGTGTAGAAGTGGAAGTGTGCATGTACTCGGTTGGATGGCCTGTACCGGCTGGATTGTGCGCGGTACTGGCCGGAATGACTTCAGAACCGGCCAAGTTGATCCCGGAGTTGGCGGTGTCATCAGGGGGACCGGCGGTGTCATTCACATCCCCACCAAGTGTGCCGGAAGCTTGGGCCTCTCCGCCGGCGATGTTGACCGGTCTGGTCCTATAGGTCGAAGGTCCGGCGGTACTGTCTGGTCCGGCAGGTGCGCCAGATGGTCCTGCTGTCTCGGGCAAGATTCCTGGTCGGCCAGTCTGGTCACCTGGCTGGATGTACGACCTGATGTCCTCATCATTCCCTCCCTCTTCAGTAGGTTTTGTCCTCAAAACTGGATCATCTGCATGGAAAGGGGCCAAGTCAGTAACATTGAATGTATTGGACACATTAAACTCACCTGGCAGCTCGATCCGGTAGGCGTTGTTGTTGATCCTCTCGAGCACTCTGAATGGTCCATCTCCTCTTGGTGCTAGCTTGGAACTCCTTAGGTTTGGGAACCTCTCCTGCCGTAGGTGTAGCCACACCCAATCGCCTGGTTGAAAGATCACCTCCTTTCTTCCTTTGTTGGCATGAGTCACGTACTGTCCGGTCCTCTTCTCCAAGTTCTCTGCTACTTTCTGGTGTAACCTCCTTATGAACTCTACTTTGGATGCTCCGTTGAAGTTGGTCATCTCAGCTGGTGGCAGTGGTGTTTGCTCCAATGGGGTGAGAGGGTTGAAACCGTATACCACTTCAAATGGGGTCTTCTTGGTTGCTGAGTGCACAGCTCGGTTGTAGGCGAACTCAATGAATGGCAGGCACTCCACCCAAGTCTTTAGGTTCTTCCCTAGTGTTGTCCTGAGAAGAGTTGATAGGGTCCTGTTGACAACTTCAGTTTGGCCATCGGTTTGAGGATGGCAAGTGGTTGAGAAGAGTAGCTTCGTGCCTAGTTTTCTCCAAAGGGTCCTCCAGAAATGGCTGAGGAACTTGGTGTCCCTATCTGATACGATGGTCCTTGGCACTCCATGAAGCCGTACTATCTCCCTGAAGAACAGCTCAGCTGTTTGTGTGGCATCATTGACATTGGCACATGGGATGAAATGTGCCATCTTGGAGAATCTGTCCACCACTACAAAGATTGCATCTTTGTGGTTGATCTTGGGCAGACCTAGAACAAAATCCATCGAGATGTCCACCCATGGATGTGTTGGTATGGGCAGTGGGAGATACAACCCGTGAGGTTGCACTCGGGACTTTGCCTTCTTGCAAGTAATGCATCTTGCACAATGTGCTTCTACTGTCCTCTTGATGTGTGGCCAGTAGAAGTGCTCCTTGACCACTGCTAGAGTCTTGTAGACACCAAAGTGGCCCATGAGTCCTCCTCCATGAGCTTCTCGGATGATAAGCTCCCTTAGTGATCCCTGTGGTATGCACAGCCTTCTTTCTCGGAACAAAAATCCCTCATGGATGTAGAATTTGCCATGACTCCCTGTTCTACACTCCTTGTAGCTCTCAGCAAGTTCAGGATCATCCTTGTATAGATCCTTGATGTGCTCGAATCCTAGGACTTTTGCTTCCATGGTTGATATCAAGGCAAACCTCCTTGATAGTGCATCGGCTACCACATTATCTTTGCCCTTCTTGTACTTGATGATGTACGGAAAGGTCTCTATGAACTCCATCCACCTGGCATGTCTCCTCTTGAGATTGGTTTGCCCTCTGAGGTGTTTGAGAGTCTCGTGATCAGTGTGGATCACAAACTCCTTGGACAGCAAGTAATGCTGCCAGGTTTCCAGTGCTCGGACAAGGGCATAGAGCTCCTTGTCATAAGTGGGGTAGTTCAGTGAGGCACCACCTAGCTTCTCACTGAAGTATGCCACTGGTCTCCCTCCTTGGGTTAGCACTGCTCCTATGCCTATTCCAGAGGCATCACACTCCACTTCAAACGTCTTGTTGAAGTCGGGAAGGACTAGCACTGGTGCGTGTGTAAGGCTGTCCTTCAAGGCCTTGAATGCCTTCTCCTGAGCTTCTCCCCAGCTGAATCCCACGTTCTTCTTCACTACTGCCGTCAGTGGTGAGGCAATACTGCTGAAGTTGGGCATGAATCTCCTATAGAAGCTGGCCAGTCCGTGGAAGCTCCTTACTTGGCTGATGTTTCCTGGTGTTGGCCATTCTTGTATGGCTCGAATCTTCTCTTCATCAACCTGTAGGCCCTGTGAACTCACAACAAAACCTAGAAAGACAAGCTTATTAGTACAAAAGGTGCACTTCTTGAGATTGGCATAAAGCTCTTCTTGTCGAAGGGTTTTAAGTACCATCTCAAGATGTGTGAGGTGTTCCCGTAGGCACTTACTATAAACCAAAATGTCATCAAAGTAAACTACTACGAACTTACTGATGTACGCCCTAAGAACTTGGTTCATAAGGCGCATGAAGGTGCTTGGGGCATTAGTCAAGCCAAATGGCATGACTGTCCACTCGTAGAGTCCTTGTTTTGTCTTGAAAGCGGTTTTCCACTCATCACCTTCCTTCATTCTTACCTGGTGGTATCCACTTTTGAGGTCTATCTTGGAGAAGACCGTGGCTCCACTCAGCTCATCTAGCATGTCATCCAGTCGTGGTATTGGATGCCTATACTTGACTGTGATGTTGTTGATTGCTCGGCAGTCCACGCACATGCGCCAAGTCCCATCCTTCTTGGGCACTAGTAGCACTGGTACAGCACATGGACTGAGGCTCTCTCGAACATATCCTTTCTCCAGGAGCTCCTTGACTTGCTTCTCAAGCTCCTTGGACTCCTCTGGACTCATCCGGTAGGCTGGCCGGTTGGGCAGGGCTGCTCCGGGCACTAGATCAATCTGGTGTTCTATGACACGTAAAGGAGGCAAGCCTGCTGGTATCTCCTCTGGAAATACATCCTGGAATTTGTTGAGGAGTGTTTCTACTTCATGAGGTAGCTCTACCTGTCCCTGTTCTATACTCAACACTTCCTTGAAAACCATTAGTAACATTAAGTCCTTCGAGGCTAAAGCTCTCCGGACATGACTAGGTTGAATAAGAAATTTAGAATTGACAAGTTTCTTTTCCTTACTCATTTGGAGTTGTAGCTCATGTACTTGGGCAGGTGTAAGAGGAGCTAGGCTGACCTTTCTCTTGTCATGCACGAAGGTGTATAGATTGGTTCGGCCATCATGCCTCGTCTCTTTGTCAAACTGCCATGGTCTTCCTAGTAGAAGATCGCCAGCTTGCATGGGCACCACGTCGCACACGACCTGGTCTTGGTACTTGCCCACACTGAATGGCACAGTGACTTGCTCATGAATCTTGAGCTCCACTTTGTCATCAAGCCATCTCAGTCTACATGGTCGAGGATGCCGTGTCCTCTCTAGACCTAGCTTATCAACCATATACGCACTAGCAACGTTAGTGCAAGAACCACCATCTATGATGAGGTTACATACCTTTCCCTTGATGGTGCAACGGCTGTGGAAGATGTTCTCCCTTTGGATGGTCTCTGAAGGATCCACCATTGCACTGAGGATACGTCTAGTGACCAGCACTTCCCCCACATCAGGGTACTCAATGTCACCATATTCTCCTTCTGGCTCATAGTCCTCTTCATCTTGGGACTCATATTCTCCTGCCTCCGTAATCAGCATGACTCGGTTGTTTGGGCACTCCCTTGAGATGTGTCCACGTCCCCTGCACTTGAAACAAGTTATGTCACGTTATCTTTGAGGGTTAGAAGACTTACCAGGCTCTCTCTGGTCACGGGTGGGTTCAGGAGGCTTGCTCTTGAACCTTGACTCGATCTCTACGCTTTTGCCTTTGTCCACTGTCTTAGGCATGTTGCTTGGTGCCCAAGGTGTCCTAGGCTTGCTGCGGATGTCTTGGCTCTTACGTTTGATGTGCTGTTCAGCTTGCACAGATAGGTGGAACAAGTCTTTGAAATCGTTGTAGATTTGCCTTTCCACCTTGCAGCTGATCCTTTCTTGGAGTCCATCCAAGAATTGTGCCATCAATGCTTCTTCATCATCATTGAGCTCCAATCTGTTCCTTAACTTCTCGAACTCTTCATAATACTCCTCTACTGATCTAGTACCCTGCTTAAGAGTACGAAAACGACGTTGCAAATCCCTATGAAAGTATGGTGGAACAAACCTTTGTCGCATGAGGTCTTTCATGTCGACCCATGAGTCTACAGGTCTCATTCTCTTCCTCCTTCTGTCAGATACCTCACGATCCCACCAGATGAGGGCATTGTCCGTGAGTTGTGCTACTGCCATTGAGACTCTCCTAGGTCCTGGTTGGTTGTAGTGATCAAAGATATGATCCATTCGCCTCTCCCAATCTAGGTAAGCCCCGGGTCTACTTTTCCTGCAAAACTAGGAGGAGTTAGCTTAACATCAGGATGGTTTACCCGGTTGTAGGTGTGTTCATCTCCATCCTCAAGACGTCTAGGAGGCATTCTTGGTCTCTGGTGAAGACCATATGGCTCAAAGCCATCATCTTCTGCCTCTGGTTGCCGTGGAGGTCCTCTCGGCCTATGGTGATAGTTATGAGGTTGTGTGTCCTCATCTCCATCTGGCTGGGGTTCCTCCTGTTCGTGCCGTGTCCTAAGGTGATCAGGACCCTCAGGACGGTCTTTCTCAGCTCTCACGTGCCTTATGGCCTGGAATCTCACCGGTCTTTCCACGCGCTCCAACCTCTCGCCTATGGATGCGAGTTGTGTTTGGAGTGTGGTGAACATGGCCATCATGGCTTCGGCTGCTTCTCTATTCTCTTCTCCCATGGTGTGCTACAAAGAAAGAAGACAAGTTAGGATGCTCCTAAATTGTTAGGAGGGTTTTCTTTTTATAAGGGGTTTGAAAAAATGCAAAAAGGAAAAATTCTAAGGAAAGGAAATTCGAATAAAAGGCAAAAAGGAAACTTCCTAGACAACTTGTGCTAGCTGTCCAATTCGAAATCTTTTGGGTATTTTCCTATTTTCTTTTCTTTTCTTTTTGTTTTCTTTTTAATTTAACTTAAAATTAATGGAAATATGAATTAAACAAAAAGGAAAACGTGAATGGCAATGCAAAAGTGAATCTAAACCCTAGTGATACACGTAGAAGGCTAGATGCACTCGGTTTGGAGTTTGAGGTTATTTTTTGTATTTTTCTTGAATGCGACTTAAACTAATGCAAGAACTAAAAACAAAACAAGCAAAAGGATAGAAACAACCTGGTTTAGGAGCTTCATGCTCTGATACCAAAATGATACAAGCCTTGATTCAAGGATGTATGCGCGTGGGCTGTTTGTAGAAGATTAGGTGAGAAACTCAACCTTAAGCTTCTGGATAGGAGTTTTCTGGTTGGTAAACGATGGAAGGGTGAAGTGAACCACACGAGGGGTGATGAACCTCGTGATAAATCACAAACTTAGAGCTAGGAGGGCTGGTCTCAACTAGGTTCTAAGCGCACAAGTCTCTTTTGAGAGAAAGCTTGTAGGAAAAAGTTCTACTTTATTAATAATCAAAAAGGTTGTCGAACTACAATGCTGGAAGGAGCCTTATTAATATGCTCGACAGCTTGACCTACTAGGGTCGACTCAAATAAGAAAAAAGGAAAGTTTACAAAAGTGCACAAAAGGAAAAAATACAAAAGTGTATAACCAAAAAAGGACCTATTCTTAAAATGTTCTTGACTCAAAAATGTAAAGCAACTAGATCCTACCCTGCAAAACAGAAAGAGGCATATATTCGAATGTAAACTTACCTTAACTCACCTCACGGCCAAGAAATGGAAGGTGGCCGTCCTTGTGGCATGCACGCGCCTTGCTCCTAGTCTTCGACTTGGAGTAGGGTTAAATATCTTTGGGCCCTGACCTCTCTTGCCACTAAAGCCCAAGTCTCTGATGTTCCTTGTGTTGTTGAGAAGCCTTTGAACTCTAATTTGCTCTTCTGGCCCATTGTCCTTAGCTGCTCTTCCTCTAGAAGCTTGTCGACCCATAAGCTGAATTTGTGGAAGAGTGCTCTTGATCTGCTTCTCGTCATTGCTCCTGGAGGTACCACTGGTGTAGATACTTCCTCTAAGTGCATGTCCTGGAGCTGGTAGCTCATTTGGTCCGAGTCCTCTTGTGTAGAAGTGGAAGTGTGCGTGTACTCGGCTGGATGGCCTGTACCGGCTGGATTGTGCGCGGTACTAGCCGGAATGACTTCAGAACCGGCCAAGTTGATCCCGGAGTCGGCGGTGTCATCAGGGGGACTGGCGGTGTCATTCACGTCCCCACCAAGTGTGCCGGAAGCTTGGGCCTCTCTGCCGGCGATGTTGACCGGTCTGGTCCTATAGGCCGAAGGTCCGGCGGTACTGTCTGGTCCGACAGGCGCACCAGATGGTCATGCTGTCTCGGGCAAGTTTCCTGGTCGGCCAGTCTGGTCACCTGGCTGGATGTACGACCTGATGTCCTCATCAATAAGTCTTTCCTCAAGGAACACCAGTGATCAATTTAGAATAATCATTTTAAATAGATGATCAACTTGACATGTACGCACTAAATTGTCTTGAGCTTTTGATTTAGATCTCAAAATGACATGAATCCAACGCCCACGTTAAACTAGCTATATTGTGACAACATTTGAGACTGAAAAAGCTACCACAAAGGATTCGAGTAAGCCAATAATCCTAAACTGTGTGATACCATGCATTATGCTTCATTTATAAGCATTTACTCAATGAGCAAAAATAATCAGTTTAGAATGATTAATTTAACTAGCCGATAAAGTTGACATGTCTGCACTAAATCGTACCTGACTTTTTAATTTAGAGTTTAGAATGACATGAATCTAACGCCCACATTAATGTAGCTCAATATTATATATTGTGACAAAATTTAAGACCAAAATAGCTATGACAAAGCCTTCATGTAATCCATTCTATCCCAAACTGCGTGATGTCATGCATTATTCTTCATTTATGCGTTACTCAATGAGCACCAATGATCAGTTTAAAATGATCAATTAACTACCCGATAAACTTGACATGTCTGCACTAAATCATCTTTAACATTTGAATAAGAGTTTGGAATGAAACCAATGCAACGCCCACGTTAAGCTAGTTCAATATTCTATATTGTGACAAAAGCTAAACCAAATTAGCTACAACTCTTACATTGAGTCCTCTTTCTTGCCAGTTAAAATGATCATTCTAAACTGATCATTGGTGCTCATTGAGTAAAGATTTATAAATGAAGCATAATGCATGGCATCACGCAGTTCGGGATAGATTGGATTACTTGGAAACTTTTTCATCTCTATAACTGTCTATAATTTTTGTCAAAATATAGAAAACTTAGTATGCTGAACGTGGACATTGGATTCGTGTCATTCTGATCTCTAAATCAAAAGTTAAGGACAATATAGTGCGGAAATGTCAAGTTGATTGGCCAGTTACAGTGATCATTCTAAACTCATCATTGGTGTTCATTGAGTAAAGGCTTATAAATGAAGCATAATGCATGGCATCACCCAGTTTGGGATAGATTGGATTACTTGGATGCTTTGTCGCTCTATTTCTGTTTCAAATTTTGTCACAATATAGAAAATTGAACTAGATTAACATGGGCATTGGATTCGTGTCAGTCTGAGCTCTAAATCATAAGTTATGGACGATTTAGTGATGACATGTCAAAGTAATCGGCCAGTTAAAATGTTCATTCTTAACTTATCATTGGTGCTCATTGATTAAAAGCTTACAAATGAAGCATAATGCATGGCATCACGCACTTTGGAACATATTGGATTATTTGGACACTTTGTCATCTTTATTTCTTCTATAATTATGTGAAAAGATAAAAAATTGAGCTAGATTAATGTGGGCTTTGGATTCGTGTCATTTTGAGCTCTAAATCATAAGTTATGGACGATTTATTGCGGACATGTAAAATTGCTAGACTACTTAAAGTGATCATTCTAAACTGATCATTGGTGCTGATAAAGTAAACGCTTATAAACGAAGCATAAAGCATGGCATTACGAAATTTGAGTCGACCCTAGTAGGTCAAGCTATCGAGCATATTAATAAGACTCCTTCCAGCATTGTAGTTCGACAACCTTTTTGATATTAATAAAGTAGAACTTTGCTTCCAACAAGTTTTCTCTCAAGAATCTTGTGCGCTTAGAATCTAGTTGAGACCAACCCTCCTAGCTCTAAGTTTGTGATTTATCACGAGGTTCATCACCCCTCGTGTGGTTCACTTCACCTTTCCATCGAATTCCAACTCAAAACCCCTATCCAAGGAGTCTAAGGTCGAGTTTCTCACCTAACCTTCTCCAAACAGCCCACGCGCATATAAGCATTGAATCGAGGCTTGTATCACGGAGGCTTGAGCCTCTCCGCCGGAAATGCTGATCGGTCCGGTCCTGTTGGTCGAGGGCCCAGCGGTACCGCTTGGGCCGGCAGACGTGCCAAATGGCCCGGCTGTCTCGGGCAAGCATTCTGGTCGGCCAGTCTTGTCTCCCAGCCGGACATACGACCTGATGTCCTCATCAATAAGTCTTGAAAACATTGTCTTGATAGTTGTTTTGTGAAGCCATCAGCCAGTTGGTATTTGGGGACACATGGGCGATTCGAAGAGTGCTACTTTGTACTTGTCCACAAATGAAATGGTAGTCAATGACTATGTGTTTCATGCGGGAGTGTAACACTGGATTAGCACATAGGTATGTGACATCGATGTTATCGCAATAGACTATTTGTGGTGCAAGTAGTTAAACACCTTGCTCCATGAGGAATGAACAAATCCATTGTATCTTTGATGTTTTGTTGGCCACTGCTTTGTACTCAGCCTTGGTTGATGATCGAGCTACATCACGTTGTTTCGTAGAAGACCAAGAAAATGGTTGTTTCCCAAAATATACTATGTAGCTATTTTTTTAGATATAATCATAGAGTCTCATGTCCAGTCCGTATCGGAGAATGCATAAAGAGATAGATTGTTGTGCGTTCCAATCAAAAGCCCATAAGTCATAGTTTCTAACATATAGAAACCCCATTTCATGTCCAGTCCGTCCATGGTTCGATTGTAATCGTCGATTTCTACCACAAGATCATCCATATCGCCGGATCACGACATTGTTTAGGAAAAACAAATTTTTTTTAATGTTCCAGCTCCTATGCTGAGAAAATGGCTTCATGTGGAGGTAACGGACATTACCCTGTTTATGGTTGTGGCGAATACCATAATTGGCACAAGAAGAGCATTTTTTGGGATTAATCATATTGGAAGGACCATTTGTTGTGCCATAATCTAGATGTTATGCACATTGAGAAGAATTTGTTCGACAACATAATGAATACCATTCTAAATGTGTAAGGAAAAACGAAAGATAATTTGAAAGGTAGATTGTATTTGCCAGATATTTGTTTCCGGAAGGAATTACATGTAATGTCAAATGGAAAATCATTGTCTCCCGCATACCGGTTGGATGCGCATGCAAAAGACGAGTTCTTTGACTAGATTAAGCATCATGTCAAATTTTCCATATGGATACTCTCTAATCTTCGTAATTGTGTCGATACTATTGAAGGAAAATTTTCAGGGATGAAAAGTCATGATTTTCATGTTGTCATGCAAAGAATATTTCCATTTGCTTTTAGCGATCTTCTACCTAAAAACGTCCACGGAGCAATTACAGGTACGTTTAAATTATTTTTTTATATATAATCATAATTTTCCGGCCGGATTATTAACTTTTTATTATGCAGGGATTGATGCTTTTTCCGAGATTTATGTACAAGATCACTTACTGGAGACGATATATGAAATTTAGAGGAAAAGATACCAGTTCTCATTTGTAACCTCGAGAAAATATTTCCACCATCATTTTTTGATGTTATGGAACATCTTCCTATTCACCTCCCTAGAGAAGCAGTGCTTGGAGGACCTGTTCAGTACCGATAGATGTATCCTTTTGAGAGATATATGTTCCACCTAAAGAAAAAAGTTAAAAATCTTACAAGGGTTGAAGGTTCAATCGTCGCACAAAGTATTAATCAGGAAACATCTAACTTTGCCAGCTACTATTTTCCATCGCAAGTCCAAACAAAAAATAGACGACCTGCATGAAATGATGTTGGAGGAGAAAAACCAAGCTATCCAGTGTATGTGCCTTAAGTATTTGCACAAATTGGATGTATAAGTGGAAAGGGGCAGACGCGACGTCTATCAGAGGAGGAACACAAACACTTGCATCTGTATATTTTGACAAATTGCGATGACATTTTGGAATATGAAAGATACGTACATTCATTTAAATGTTTTTATAAATGTTATTATACTTTATTTTTAATTATTTTGTTTATAATTAACAGGATATACATGGATCAAATATGTGTTCATTATTCATATTACACAGAGAATGAGTTGGTCGAACTTACAAAGAGCGAATTTACAAGTTGGTTGCACTTTTACGTCAGTGTTAATTAGTTATGTAATTTTCAATAGTTATTTCTTATACATATAAATATATAGTTGAGTGCCTTGAATTATTTTGCAGGTTACTACGGGTCTTTCTAGGGGATAACATTTTCAACGTGGTTAGTTGAGTTGGTGAATGGTCCTACATTTACGGCAAAATCTTATCCAATGTATTGTCCTCGTAGATATGCTTTTAAGACTTATTGTGAAGGAAACTCACAAAAAACTTCTAATTATGGTATATCATCTCAATTTTGTGAAATTGTATACAACGGTGTATTTCGTGAAATATTAGAAGTTCACTATACATGAATGATTGATTTGAAGTGTATTGTGTTCTACTGTGACTGGTATGACTCTGTCATTGGTCAACGTCAAGACAAATTCGGTGTTACATCTATCCACTCTCGTAAGCGACATCAAAAATATGATCCATTTATATTTGCATCACAAGCGGACCAGGTTTGTTACATTCGATATCCTCGTGTGAACAACAAACAAGATCCTTGAATTACAGTGACATCAATACACCCTAGAGGAGTGGTATATGGTGTTTCCGAGCAAGACCCTATGCACCAAAGCACAATTGGTAACTTAGGTTCCATAGACACTTCTCTTGAAGTTAACCTTGTTATTGATGACACCGCAAACGGAGATTACAACGTATTTCATGATTCAGAAGAGGAGATTGACGAGTTTGAAGATGAAAATTCAGCTAATTTGGAATGTTCATCAGATTTAAATTAAATTTGTGATTGCAATATTTTAGTTATTATGATATTTTAATTTTCAGTGTCAAAAAATATTTTCTAAAAAGATTTTATTCATTTTTGCAACGGATTGCCAACACTGTTGCAAAAAAGTACAAAACCATCACAATTCCCTTGGAAATTTCAGTCGGATTCCCGACAACATAGGGTATTGGTACTGTACCCTGTCGTGTCAGAAAATTTGATACGATGGATTTCCAATGGCATATGAATACCGTCGCAAATCTGACGGAATTTCTGACGGATACCCAACGACATAGGGTATTGATACTACACCCTGTCGTGTCGGAAACGTTTATCCGATGGTGCTTGAATAACCGTCAGAATGCCGTCTAGAATTTTCGACGGATACGAGACGAAAGTTACAAATTTTATTTAGTTTTTCCATAAAAATATTTTCTACTATTTTTGAAATAATAATTTTTTTTTGAAACATTTATAGGTGCATCAAATATTATAAGCAAAACCGTTTCTGAAATGAGAACTCTTTCTTACGTTCCAACAAAGAGCCCGATTGGTGAGTTTGACATATACGATCATCTTCTACCAAATGACCATAATGAACTCAGTCCCACGGACAACATGATTGGTTATTGTCATGAATGTGCATATTTTTGTATGAGAAAGGGAAGATGGATGGCTGAATGTCGAACTTGGAAGTGTTATTGTGGGAAAATCATAACTAAATTAAAAAAATTCATTTATAATTTAAATTTATTTATCTATTATATATGATTTATGTTTCGTACTAATGCAATTATATCTTATGTATCATTCGACAAAAGATTGTTACAAATTTATTGAATATATATTTGGGAACTTATCTAACCAACACATTGATTTATCGATTAATTTTGTTTTTCAAAATTACATGTTGACATAACTTCGTTTTGATATGAGTTATACCCAAAGCTAAAATAAAATAAAGTTATAGATCTAATATACAAGCTTAAGATTTCGTCTACTTTGCAAATGGTGTTTAGACGTTCAAATTTTCATTGAATCAAGACAATGTGATATTTTTTACACAATGCACTTAATTTTATACACTCAGATATAAATTAGAAAATAAATATCAGTATCAAAGTATGTATATGAAAATAGTAATACAATTTCAGTAAACTTTAAAATTACTAAAATAGATATGGTAATTTTTTCGTTGTAAATTTAATACTATATGACCAATATTTTTGGTATTAAAGTAAAGTTGGTAATTTTACTTTTTAAAATATTAATTATGCTTTATCATATTTTTTTATATATAAAAATACCAAATTTTCACACTTAATATTAATAAAATATGTATATATATATCTATTTGAACTACATTTGTAAATATGTAAAATTAGATTTAATAGGACGTATAGTTTCACTATCTTAAACCGTCATCTTTTACCTAATTTGATGATATATTTTTTAATAATTTTTTTAATCAAAAACCATTAATTAAAAATGTTTCTTTCTTTCATTTATATCAAAATAAGTTATCAAAATATTAGTTTTTTTGTAAGACCCATATATATATATGTTAAGTCTAAGCTTAAAGACTCAGGCAAAAAAATAAAAATAAAAAGGCAAAGTATTAAATTTTATATATAGTTTTATATAAAATAATTAAAGTTCTATCACACAAATGAGGACATTTATTTTATTTTTTACTCTTTTTGTTCTTGTTTCATCATGTAAAGTTACAAATTTTATTTAGTTTTTAGATAAAAATATTTTCTATTATTTTTGAAATATTAATTTTTTTTGAAACATTTATAAGTACATCAAATATTATGAGCACAACCGTTTCCGAAATGGGAACTGCTTCTTACGTTCCAACAAAGAGACCGATTGGTGAGTTTGACATATACGATCATCTTCTACCAAATGACCATAATGAACTCAGTCTCGCGGACAACATGATTGGTTATTGTCATAAATATAAATATTTTTGTATGAGAAAGGGAAGATGGATGGCTGAATGTCGAACTTGGAAGTGTTATTGTGGGAAAATCATAACTAAATAAAAAAATTCATTTATAATTTAAATTTATTTATCTATTATATATGATTTATGTTTCGTACTAATGCAATTATATCTTATGTATCATTCGACAAAAGATTGTTACAAATTTATTGAATATATATTTGGGAACTTATCTAACCAACACATTGATTTATCGATTAGTTTTGTTTTTCAAAATTATATGTTGACATAACTTCGTTTTGATATGAGTTATACCCAAAGCTAAAATAAAATAAAGTTATAGAATTAAATGGACTGGTTTAAAAATAAAGAATATATTTACTTTTATTAGATTTTTGATTGGTTAAATTTTTTGAATAAGATAAAATAAAGTTATATAATTGAACGGACTGGTTTAAAAATAAAGAATATGTCTAATTTAACTAAATTTTCGATTGATTAAATTTTTTGAATAAGATATATGAATATTAAAATTGAAGGACAAAAGTGCAAAAACATAACAATCGTGGATTAGTAGAACTTTTTTGTTCCAAAGATTATTGAATCCATTTTCATCGTGATATTATTTTTCTCAAAATAAATAGTGTGGCAATAAAGTGTAACCATTTGACCAACGACTCATCTATTTTATTTTGTGTATGAATATTTAGAATCGGATGTTCAACATCGATTCCTACAGCGATATAATAATCATTAAAGCTTTGTGAAGTAAATTCATCAACATTATCAATTTTTACTTTTATTATAATATAATCAGGGAATTGAGGTTTCAACCTGATTATTTGGGCAATGAATATTGCGAAAACCATATTTCGTGTGGTTAATAAACACATGTGACCATCTAATAGATACGTCAGTCAAAACCATAAAATATCGAAACAGACCGCATGGTGGGTAAATATGTCCACATATATCACCAAGTATTCTCTACAAATATCGAGGATTCATTACCAATTTTGCCTGGTGATGGCCGAGTAACAATTTTGGCTTTACACGAAAACACGCGTGATTGAATTTTTTTTGGTTTTTCAATAGATGGCCATTAGCATTTTGCACATTTCTCTCATCATTACTGATTTAGGATGTCCTAGTTTTTGATGTCAGAATTTGAACGCACTATTAAACTTATGGTTTACCATAATATACGATTCAATAATATTTATTTTTGTGCAATATAATAGAGAGGACATCATTGATAATTCTTTCAATATTTGTTTGTGATCCAATGTAATGCAAAGATATTCAATATTATTTATGCTCATTGTCTCTATATGATATCTATTTCTACAGATGTGTTTGAAACTTAATAAGTTTCTATTAGACTTGAGAGAATATAAGACATCATTTATTTCAAATTTTGTTTCCCTTGGTATTGAAAAACTGGCTCTTCTAGATCGTATGATAATATTTGCATTGCCCAATATGGTATTCACACTTCCGACGGAATCTTTCATTTGAGATAAGAGAAAAAAACTGTTTATCTTTAAGTATTGTGTCTTGTAGCAGTGTCTGCTAGAGATATATGTCCATTTTAATTCTCAAAATGATACATTTTTTGATTAAAAATATTGATAAAAAATATATTAATAAATGTTAAACACATATATTTTAACATAAACTTACATTATAACAAAACTATTTTACATCAAATTATTAAAGTTCAGACTTACATATATTTTTCATTAAGTTTGTTTTGTTCTTAAGGAAACTAAATATAACTATATATATATATATCATTAAACTTAATTATCGTGTTCTTTGGTATTTCTGGAATTAACAAAAAAAATCAGCAACATCGAGATATGCTTTTTCATCGAAAGAAAGTCCAGATTCATCCGAGATAAAGCTCGTTTCATTTTTTTTCCTTTTTTTGTGATTCTGGATACAGATCGACCAAATGTTTCAGTGTATGAAAAGTACGAGACCAATGTCCTTACATGCCATATTTGTAACAAATATTTTCATATTATATGTTTTGGCGTACAACAAATACACGACTAACTTTATTTTTGTTGACTTTATTTTTGTGGACTTTAGTTTTTTCCAAAATTTGAACTCAATAAGACGAAAACTTCTTCTTTTCCCTCGTCCACGTCCACCTCTTCGTCGGTGACCACAACCATGGCCTCGGCCACGTCCATGTCCTTGCCAATTATTTTAACTGGATGATGCAACATTAACTTCTGGTAATGGAGCTGGTTTAGTGGGACGAAATTGATGGTTCATTATCACAAGCTTATTATTTTGTTCAACAACAAGGAGAACTTGTATTAACTCCGAATAACGAGTGTATCCTTTGTGCTCGATATTATTGTTCATGATTACATTTCTAAGATAAAATGTTTGGAGAGTTTTCTCAATCAATCATAATCATTTAATTTTTCTCCACACAATATCATCTTGGAAGTAATTCCGAAAAACGCGGAATTATATTCACTAACAGTTTTGTAATCTTGAAATCGGAGATTTAATCACTCGTGTTTGGCTTTTGATAAGATCACATATTTTTGGTGATCCAACACATCTTTAAGTGATTGCCAAACATATACATGAGCTTCTCTTGTGATATATTTATCTTTTAAACCATTGTGGATATGGTGGCATAAAACTATCATGGCTTTTATTTTTTCTCATCGGATGTTATTTCCGACTCGTCGATGGTATCAAATAGCTTTTGCTTTTAAATGCATTCTTACACCTATTGCCCAAGTCATGTAATTTTTTCTAGATATATCAAGGATATCAATCTCAAGTTTTGCCAAATTTGACATTATAACTATACACAAATAAAAAAATGTGTTAACCATAAATTTTGTAGAAAATCTTTTTATAATCATTTTTTATTATCTAAATAAATATTTACGATAAAATTTTAGTTATAGATTTTAAATTTTATAAATATTTATGATCAAGTTTTTAAACAAATTTAGGTATAATGATGACATAAATTAAAATAGTTTTATAATTATTTATGTTAAATTTTTGAAACATTACTGGATATAATAACACATAAATTAAAATAATTTCGGGAGCCATAATCTTCCATATGAATGAGGAGACAATGTATTCCATAGCTTTTCTTAGCACACACACCTTCCATATATTTTTTAGAAGGTAGAGTATGTCATAGATTTTTAGGAGGTATGACCTTTTAT